>SEYY01001086.1:98224-105724 GCA_009176605.1 Armadillidium nasatum | reverse complement strand
ATATATATATATATATATATATATATATAGTATTTTCAAAATCGTTTTTAATTTTTAAAATATGTTGCAAGGTACTTCAAATAGTTTACTTATTTAAAATAAATTTGCAAGTTATGCTCTTTTGTAATTAAGATGTGTGTGATCCTCGTAGTGTGATTATAGATAAGTGGAGTAAACATTTTTCCAACCATGACGCTCTTCACATACTCCCCAAAGTTATACATTCACATGGGGCACACTTCCTCTTAGTAATAAGTATAGCAAAGCGACAGAAGTCTTCGGAAGTGCTAAGGTAGAAGGCATCCAAAGAATACTTTACATCGACACTTTTCCTCTCCCTTATCACTAAGGTTTCTCTGTTACATGGTTTTCTTTCCTCATTAATTCAATAGTATTGCTGTCTCTAGAACCATCTCTCTTCTAGACCTCATATTTTCCTCTTAACCGATACTCAGTTGTGTCACTCCTTAGATTGGTAACCTAATCTCTCTCTCTCTCTCTCTCTCTCTCTCTCTCTCTCTCTCTCTCTCTCTCTCTCTCTCTCTCTCTCTCTCTCTCTCTCTCTCTCTCTCTCTCTCTCTTACTGCCTTTAATCTTAATTTTCAATCAAAGACGGATGTTGCTCATTTATGCCGAACGATGTTATCTATTCTCGTGTTTCTAATTTGGAGTTTTGAAATTTCTATCTTAGGACTTACGCTCTCTTGCCAATCTACAATAATACTAATCAAATATGTTTATTATCTCCTAAATTTTACGACCATTTAAACCCCAAAAATAGAGCACAATATTTCTCCTTGACGTTCTAATGAAATCAACATTGGGTGGCTCTCCTGTGGGTTTATTCAGAAAACATGTGCCTCCGATCTTGCACACTGCCTTTATAAACTGTCTCGTCTCTGGCTGTCATCTTCAACATTTTATTCCTTCCAGATGCGTTCAATCATCCAACCTGTACTGATAAATATCTTCTTTTCACTTTTAACATCTGTTCTTTGTTCTTCTCTTCGTGTTCTCAGCAGGTAAATTCTGGAACACTCTTCCTTTTACAATTTCTCCACTTTCTTTGATTTGACCACTTCTTAAACGTTCAACATCGGATCATGTTGGCCTTTAATCTGAAAAGGAAGGTTGATATTCCCTAACTCTGAAGGATTAAATGAAGGTTTTATACATAACCCTTCCCCGCCAGTGGTAAAATTATATATATATATATATATATATATATATATATATATATATATATATATATATATATATATATATATATATATATATATATATATATATATATATATATATATATATATATATATATATTATAATGAAAGCTTTATTTTTTTTCATTCAAATCAAAATTGGAAAATTTAATTTTTTTAATAATTGAAACCCATCTTTTTTGCCATTATTATTATTATTATTATTATTATTATTATTTTTTATTATTACTATTATTATTATTATTATTAATATTATTAATGAGTTTTTGTGTGTGGAAATAATGCCTTTGGGAGTGTAAAACAACAGTTTTAAACTTTAGAAATTATATTTTAAAAAAGATAATTTTTATTCTTTAAGTTAATATAATTAATTATGTCATCATTCAAAATTATATATATATATATATATATATATATATATATATATATATATATATATATATATATATATATATATATATATATATACTGTATATTGTTTTTTAAAAGAAATTAGTTATCAGCTGATAGGATGTCGTTGGTTAAATTATGAGGTTATCGATCCAATGCTGTGATGTAAATTAAGAAATTTTTGGAAATTTTCCTAAATTTTTTGTTTTTAATTTTTACTCAACATCAATTTGATATCATACTGACTTTCATTATTTGATAAAAATTTTAAATAATTATTTAAAAGAGTTTATTATTATTATTATTATTATTATTATTATTATTAATATTATTATTATTATTATTATTATTATTATTATTATTATTATTATATATATATATATATATAATATATATATATATATATATATATATATATATATATATATATATATATATATATATATATATATATATATATATATATATATATATATATATATATATATATATAAAGCACATCAAAAGGTATTAAAGGAAACCTTCGACCAACCTTATGCATGACATTTGAAAGTATCTAAATAAAAGAAGGAAGAAAAAAGTGAGGAAGTAAGAGTGGCCTAGACTTTATTGGGAAATGGTGCATAAAATGATAACGTTAATAACTTATTCTGTGATAGAAATTTCGAATAAAAGAACATTGATGATGGGTAAATCGTATGGTCTTTTCTACCGTGGAACAAATGGTAGAGTGATTGAACTCTTGTTTGAGGGCGCCGGTTCGATCCCCCTTGTGAATCCTAGATATATATACGGTTTGGTATATACTATCTATAGAAAGGTTCCTCCTATCGAATAAGATAATGCCAGTAGTGAGTTGTAAACCTTTTATTTTTTAAAAAATGTGAGATTAAGTGATTCAGGAATGTCCATTGCAAAAGTGATAATATAAGAAAAGTTATAAAACCATTCAACGAATGTTGAGAGAATTTTTATAGTATCACAATGTTTGGGTCAGTTGTTAATGGTGGAAAACTTAAAAACTTTATCTTTTCGAGAAGATCTAGAAAATACCTTTATTAGTAGATCTATTCCATTTATGAGACCAACCCTTCATACATTGACAAACGATGCTCCTTAGAAGCTTCTTTTGGCAGAGAAACTATATAAACAATGTGATTCTTTTTATAAAAGATCAGAGGAGGAAAGACCAAGGCAGTGAATTTTAACTTCCGAGTTTTGGAAAAGTTCTTTAGTTGAGTAAAAGATTTTGTCGAGTTAAAAATGAATTAATTTTTTTTTTTTTTTTTTTAAAGATTTTTATGTCCTTGAAAATATTTTATGTTTCTCTTGTAATTATTTTGTATCAAAGTGCTAAAATTGTTATTTTCTAAAGAAAGAAACTTCAAAATTTCAATTTCCGTTGATGCGGAACTTTAATTTCTACACCCACTCTCATGCGAATGCGGATGTCAATCTTCACTACTTTATCAAATGTTAAAGTTAAAATAATTTTTTATATTGATTAAAGTAATTTTTTAAAAAAAGATAAGCAAATGTGTGGGTGGTGTGGAGGATGGAGATGCAAAATCTTCCCCATCCCCCTCAAAAAATCCCCCCCCCCACATGCGCACTCGACATTGTATATTGTAAATTATAAATTAATATGTTTGTATACATAGTTTATTTGAACAAAATGATCTCTTTAATTTTGATACATAATTATTCTTTTTGAAAACATTATTATTATTATTATTATTATTATTATTATTATTATTATTATTATTATTATTATTATTATTATTATTATTATTATTATTATTATTATTATTATTATTATTATTATTATTATTATTATTATTATTATTATTATTTTAATTAAAGTTTATTATCTTTTGATTCTTTACTTCTTTACACCTATCAATGCCATCCAAATAAAGTATTATCCTTTTTTTCTTTTAAAAACAACAACAACAACAACTTTCCTTCTATAGGATATATTAAAAGGTTATTTACAAATTCTTTAAGAGAAATGTTTTTTATGACAAGAAAACTCAAATTAGAAAACCCGTTGAAGACTTGAGCTCTTGCTAAAACCATCAAACTCGTTCTAATGCATGATCATCAATATTGATAATTATATTGATATATCAATTAAGCGAAAATGCATGCATTGATAGATCACACATACATATTTAATGTTTATTAATGACTAAATTGTATTTACTCATCTCTTAATCGTCAAGTTTGGCCTACATATTCGCCACGATATTTGATGAAGAATCTTTAAAAGAGAATAAAAAGTAGGATTCATTGTTGCGGAACTTCAAAATGGGATATTTAGTTTGTTGAAGGCTTTGACAGACATATGATAGATTCGGAGGATTTAAAAGAGAAAAGCAATTGATGCATTTCAACGCTTAGTCAATACCTACAAAAAAAAAAAAATTTAAAAATGCAAACTTTAATTTTTTAGCAAAATTATGAAAATTATCTGTTCAATATTATAATAACTGAAAAGATCAATTACTATTATTATTATTATTATTATTATTATTATTATTATTATTATTATTATTATTATTATTATTATTATTATATTATTATTATTATTATTATTATTTTATTATTATTATTTGTTTTATCATTATTATAATAATCGAAAAGATCAATTATTATTATTATTATTATTATTATTTATTATTATTTGCTTTAATTTTATTATTATTAGTTATTATTATTATTATTATTATTATTATTATTATTATTATTATTATTATTATTATTATCTTTATTCATTCCTTCAAAGATAAGATACATACAATATTTATTTTCCTGAAAATAGTTTCTACAGAAAAAGCATTTGAGCAACAGGAGGTGTGCAATTCTGTGACACATATGATAATGCTGATTTCACTGAATCAACAAAAATCAACATGTAACATGCAACTATATTATATATATATATATATATATATATATATATATATATATATATATATATATATATATATATATATATATATATATATATATATATATATATATATATATATATATTAAGAACTTAACGTTGATGCAATGGATACACCAAAATCTGATGCGAAGTACAAAATTTGTTTTATTTTCAAATAAAATAATTTTCAAATAAATTAATAATTTTTTTCGATCAAATGGAAATGTTTTTGTAGAATTCGACAAAAACATCTCTTGTCGCATGCCACATAAATAAACTTTCATTGCCGTCCAACAAGTGATGTTTCCTCGAAGAATATTGCTTTCAACACTTTTGTTGAAAGATTGGCCAGTCGCAAGCTACATGTTTCCTTTCTGTTGGTTGCCTTTGCTAGCATTCTTTTCTTGCCAAAAATTGATCTTTTTGTATGGCGATAAGTTATTCCAATTATTTAGAATACCTTCTCAGTTGTTCGATCACCTGTGCACAGCAATGCGAGGGGTCTGGCCCTTAAGGGTTGGATCATAGCATGAATACATGCTATGATTCAACCCTTAAGGACCAGACCCCTCCTTCAACCCTCGAACATTCCATAAGACAAAAAGTAATAAGCACAAAACTCATATCTTAAACTTCTTTATATCCACAATTATTTTGCAACCTTAACCTCCCTTCCAAAATTTTCCTTCATTACGTCTATCCACATGCACTCCTGCACGGTCTCTACATAGAGATGTACAAACATATATCTATATAAAACAATTGCGTGCATTACTAATTAGGCTCAATGATTATATTAAAATTTGAGGCCTTTAGAATGACGGGGAAATCGGTACATAACATGATTACGTAATCAGAATTCCTCAGTCAGGCCTTACTTTAATTTTTCAAACACCCCCACCCCCACTCCGACCCCTATGCCGACCTCAAAAACAACCCCACCTCTTTTTGTTTTCAAGGCAAAGGATAATATCGCTCTTTGACCTCCTTTTCAATATATAATTTTATAAAACTTTTCTAAATTTCAAATAATAATCAGCATGTTATATGAACTACTTCAGATATATATATATATATATATATATATATATATATATATATATATATATATATATATATATATATATATATATATATATATATATATATATATATATATAATATATATATATATATATATATATATATATATATATATATATATATATATATATATATATATATATATATATATATATATATATATAATATATATATATATATATATATATATATATATATATATATATATATATATATATATATATATATATATATATATATATATATATATATATATATATATATATATATATATATATATATATATATATATATATATATATATATATATATATATATATATATATATATATATATATATATATATATATATATATATATATATATATATATATATATATATATATATATATATATATATATATATATATATATATATATATATATATATATATATATATATATATATATATATATATATATATATTATATATATATATATATATATATATATATATATATATATATATATATATATATATATATATATATATTATATATATATATATATATATATATATATATATATATATATATATATATATATATATATATATATATATATATATATATATATATATATATATATATATATATATATATATATATATATATATATATATATATATATATATATATATATATATATATATATATATATATATATATATATATATATATATATATATATATATATATATATATATATATATATATAGATAGATAAGATAGATAGATAGATAGATAGATTTACAGATATATAGAGAAGGTTTTAACAACACTAACAAATTTGCAATAGCTGGTAATTCCGTGATATTTTCTCTTATTTTGTTTCTACGAAGAATGGTATTGATCTTTCAAATACTTTAATTAAAATACAAAAAAATTTTTTTTTATTAATTCTTTGGACGTTGCGAATGGAATTCCCGTAGTGACTCAGGGAGAAAAACGCACTTCTTTCCATTTCCTACGAACTAGCTCTTTATTCTTAATTTCAATTCTATTATTATTATTATTATTATTATTATTATTATTATTATTATTATTATTATTATTATTATTATTATTATTATTATTATTTATTTCTATATATGTATGTATGCATCTTTGTAGGGAAGGGGTCAGAATACCCCCTTCGGTAATTTTAATGAGCCATTTAAATATGAACCTAATTTTCTAGGAAATAACTGCAAACCTAAAATTTAAATATATATAATATATATATATATATATATATATATATATATATATATATATATATATATATATATATATATATATATATATATATATATATATATATATATATATATATATATATATATATATATATATTGGGTAACTTAATATCAGTGTTTAATGAAGTTAAATATACTTTGTCGCTAAAAATAAATGATAATAAATTTAGTTATTTTACCATTATAAAGAGAGAGAGAGAGAGAGAGAGAGAGAGAGAGAGAGAGAGAGAGAGAGAGAGAGAGAGAGAGAGAGAGAGAAATTGCTATTCATTTGTACTTAACTGTTCATTTACATTTTTCTTTTATATCATCTAAGGGGAATCGAGCCGGGTCAAGGCTCTGGTCTATCGTAATCGATTTGACCACAGACACACACACATATACTTACATACATGCATATACACACACACGTTCGTACGTACACATACATATTCTGAGCAAGTTCCCATCACTTGTGTTTATTCTTTAATTTGACTATTACTGATTTCGAACCACCCCTCAAGATATGCCTTCAGCTGATTTTATCAATAGCATTTCGGGGTATTTATTCACACACTTTAAAATATTTATTTCTTTCAAATTTTTTTTGATTTAA
>SEYY01001086.1:90724-93224 GCA_009176605.1 Armadillidium nasatum | reverse complement strand
ATTCAGTTCATTTTCCGAATTTATGTTATTTATGGACTTATCCATGTAGATAATAGCAGTAATAATACATTTCGGTGCTTAACTTTGACTATGAACCATTCACTTATATAAGGAGATGTTCTGATAGCATTTTCATTTCCAACATACATGTCTATGATTTCTCGCACTAACGTGGGCTGTATTCAATAATAAAGGTCGCTGAGGGTTACCCATACGGTATCAAAAGATTTCTCTAATTCTTTGAGCCCCTCATATATTTCTCTTGCCCACTTACAGTTCTATTTGTTAACATTTTTAGCCTCATAACAAGATCTACTCTTCACTGTCTGGAGCCCATGTCATACCCTATCCAGTTTGTTCTTCATTCTCTCTTAAGATTTCAGATTCATTCTAAAATTATCTAAAATATATTCGCGTTGCCACGGAGCATCAATATAAATCTATCATTTTTTATTTACTCTTTGTCATTAAAAGAAGAAAAAGAACACATGAGAAATAATTTCTTTTATTATTTTACTGTGTACTTTTTCTCTCATCAAATTAAATATATATATATAATATATATATATATATATATATATATATATATATATATATATATATATATATATATATATATATATATATATATATATATATATATATATATATATATATATATATATATATATATATATATATATATATATTATATATATATATATATATATATATATATATATATATATTATATATATATATATATATATATATATATATATTATATATATTAATATATATATATAAAATATATATATATATAAGGAATATTATATATATATATATATATATATATATATATATATATATATATATATATATATATTATATATATATATATATGTGTGTAAATATGTAAGTAAGCATAAATTGGTAAAGCACCTTGAACGTGGAATACAAAGAATCAATGTTATGACCTTAACTGCAGAAGTTCTAATCCAGGGTTAAAAGGAAAAAAATAATTTTTGCAAAACTAAATTTAAAATGTAAATTCCTCATACACCCAACGAATTTATTTATAATATATATATATAATATATATATATATATATATATATATATATATATATATATATATATATATATATATATATATATATATATATATATATATATATATAATATATATATATATATATTATATATATATATATATATATATATATGTGTGTGTGTGTGTGTGTGTGTGTGTGTGAGACTATTTTCCATTTAATTGGTTTTCCTTTCTTCTCTTTGCTTATAAGAATAAGTTGCTTATGTTCAGCTTCCTTACAAATCATTGCATAGATTGTTGCTGACTTCTTTTCCTGTCAAAAGTGGTGTTTCTTTTTGTTCTGTATTTTCTCTTACTCTATTTATACTTTTTATTAATGATCTTCTCAGCTGCTCATCTTTATCATCCATTCATGCATTTGTCCATGACTTCACCCTCAACTATATATATATATATATATATATATATATATATATATATATATATATATATATATATATATATATATATATATATATATATATATATATATATATATATATATATATATATATATATATATATATATATATATATATATATATATATATATATATATATATATATATATATATATATATATATATATATATATATATATATATATATATATATATATATATTATTATTATTATCATTTCAAATCTGTTCCTTCTTTTACTTCTATGATTGTCTCTTGTCTTAAACTTTCAAATTCCATTCTTGCTGATCTGGACAGAATTTCCCTGTGAGGTCGTGACAATCTTGTGAAATTTAACTTCTTAAAAAAGTCCGAATAGAACTCTGTGGGTCGCAATGACGATTGCACTTTGTGACCTTGATGCCCCACCCCACTTAACATTAACCTTAACTCTTTAAAAAACATATCTTCTACAAACTTTCCTCTCTATAAGATTTCTTTTAGATTTCATTCTTTTTTTTATAGTTCTCACGTGTCTCTTACTGAACAAATAAACATCCTTGGCCTTAACATAAACAAAAAATGTATTGGAGATCTCATATCATAAAACGATTGTAAGGAGTACTGTTTTCATATATGCGGGGTGTGGGGTAGATCTTTTTTGATAGGGTCGAGTCAATGACCAAAAGACATATAAACTGTTCCATGTAAACTTTATCAATAAGACGTCGGTGCTTCGACTTCTTTCCTTTAGGTATTACAGCGCAAGCGTTCGAGGACACCGATCAATTCTATGTCATCAGCTTTACGACTTTTTGGTTGGACACTAGCAATTAGAGGCTTGTTCTCTGTGATACTTCTTTTATTCCAGTCATGTCTTCTGACCGAAATATATTATACAAAACACAATCCTGTGAAACCCTTTTCCATCTTCTGTGTTTCCTGCTGAATTTAATCTTCCTCACTTTAAATCTTGAATCTATCTGTGCTGTGCTGGCCTGCAAGATTTCTCTTTGGTGACCATTGTA
>SEYY01001086.1:73224-75724 GCA_009176605.1 Armadillidium nasatum | reverse complement strand
TTATATACATAAACTTATTTTCAAATGATAAATATGAGCATTTCAGTGACAACGGAAAATAATATAGTGAGGAAAGATAAAAAGAAACAGAAGAGAAAGAGAGAGAGAGAGAGAAGAGAGAGAGAGAAAGAGAGAGAGAGAGAGAGAGAGAGATTTTACAGAAACGGTAGAGAAACTCAAGATAGATAAAAAAAATACTGTAAATACAGAAATGATAAGGATGTGAGACTAAAAAGTTTTATGTTGTGACTAATGGAGGAAAAAGGACACGTAAAGAAATAGTTTTGATGTTGAAACAGATTTAAAAATAACAAAAAGGAAGAAAAATTGGAAGACTGAAAAATACTGAGAGGTAAATACAATGAATAAAAATTTTGTGGAAGTGTAGAGATAAATGAAAATAACTAGAAAAATGAAAATTAAAGGAAATGAAATGATTGTATTTAAAGATATAATTTTTAAATAAAGAAAATATTATTAAAACATTAAATGCTTTGAAAAATATATAATAACTCGTCAAGCCTTGATGTGATAGAAAGAAAAACGTAAAGTAAGATGCAATTCAGCGGTTATTAGAGAAGTTGCTTAGCTTGGATTGGAGGAAGAAACTAAAGAGACTAATTAATTAAGATAGAAAATATGAAAATGATTTAAATAAATCCGTAAAGTTTGGAAAATTATGACGAGTAGAAATAGATAAAGGAAATGTGTTTTTGAAACATTGTTGCTGTTGGGAGACTCTTCTTTCAAAATGAAAGAGTAATGAAAAGTTTAGTTATATGTATTAGGAGTGAATAGATGAAGAAACGAAAGAGAGTAAGTAGATTAGTTATTAAAAGTAGAAAAAACACCACTTTTGATTGATTTAGAGGATGAGCGATGGCAGTCTACAAGAGCAGCTACAGAACTACCGGAAAGGAAGTCTGAGAGAAGGATATATTCCGGAAGAAAAAGAGGATAGCTTAGAAATAAAAGCTTTGTGCTAAACTCTGTCGAAGGTTTTTGATACATTTAGCGCCAGAGCAAACAATTAAACGAAATGTTGAAGAGCAAAGGTTCAAAGGAGAAACAAAGGAAAGATGATTATCAGTTGAGCGTTCCTTACGGAAGTAATGTTGGCTATGTGATATTAGAAGATTTAAGAAGTTTCGGAAATTTTTAGGTTAGAATAGAATCGGAAAAAAATAGGTTACGAGATAAGGTAATAATTAGAGGAGGAAGTTTATCTGACATCAAATTGATCGAGCTCACGCTTCTAGCAGAAAAGTTAAGGTGATAGTTCTAACAGATTTTGAGGAAAACTGTTAGAACAATACAACTTCTTAGTAATAAGCAGAGAGAGCAGAAATTGAGCCTTTGAAAGAAATTGCAAAATAAATGTATTGGAGGAGGAGTATCTCTGAAATCGCTTAAGGTTGAATTAAAGGATTATTGAGAAATGGTAGGTGTTAACCAGTTGTATAATTATAAGAGTTAGAAGTAATACCGTCGGCGATGGTAAATATTGTAATCATCTACAGTGATAGTTGCTGAGAAAGGAGAATACGAGAATGTTTTAGATTTTGGACTTTAGATTGTGGTCGAAAAATTTAAAATAATCAATAGATTTAAAAGATAAATGGACAGGGAAGTAAAATCATATGAATTTAGTCGTATATTAATAAGAGGGAAGAAGCCATAGATACTTCAGAAAACTCCAAATTAGTAACACGAGAACACCTCAAGCATCATACGAACACAGCATCCGCCTTTGAATGAAAATTTAGTATAAAGACCGAGGAAAAAAAAGGAAGCAGTGTTGGAGAGCTAGAACACATTATTTTCTGTTAAGAATAGGTGTGATCAAGAGAATGTTAAAATTCAACATAAAATAAATTAGAGCATAAATGCCGCAAATCTTAATGAGGAAATAGTACTCAACACCAAAGCAAGTCGTCAGTTTTTTAGTGGCACCAACGCCATCATGAGGCTGCCAGTTCAAAAACGCTTATAAAAAGAAGTTGACAAGAGATATTTCTTGAATTTATTTCTTGTCAAAATTATTTAAAGCAATTTCCGATGTTTGAAAAATATTTACATTTCAATAAACAAACATTTATATTTCTATACATTAAATTTTTTTTAATATTCTGTAGTTTACTAAAATGAAACTTGATCTTTTGTGATTTTTGCATTCAATTAACAGAATCAGATTTACCAAATTAAATATAGATGAAATTGCAAAAATGATTTTGATAGAGGAAATTAAACGTTCCCCGCATGGTAAGGACTTAAGGATTTCAATATTGATATATTGGTCTTAAAAATTTAAAGAAAATGACCTTACCAAATCTGTTAATTCAGTTAATATAAAAATCATTAAAAATTCAATTCATGTTAATTAATGTGAGAATCATTATAATAATACTAAAACTAATAACTGGTTTTAAAGAATGATGGTTATTTTTTTCCCCTTTTCATGCTATCGCTACATTTGGCCTACCTTCACCTGCGGCTACAG
>SEYY01001086.1:65000-67500 GCA_009176605.1 Armadillidium nasatum | reverse complement strand
TAATCTCAATTCCTTTAAAGCTCAAGTATGTGCTCACCTACGGAATTTACGTTTGGTAGAATTGAAGGGGTTTTTATTTTTATTTTTTATTATTTTAGCAAACCCTCCTAGAGAAGGGCTCTGCCAGTTAGTGATGGTGATATATATATATATATATATATATATATATATATATATATATATATATATATATATATATATATATATATATATATATATATATATATATATATATATATATATATAGAAATGAAACATACATAAAATTTACATTTTAATATATAATGTCATTTTTTAAACTTTGAATAAGAGGGAATTCTTTGGTTACTTAAGCCCTTATTACACCTTGCTTCTTCATAATACCATTCTGTTATGTTATAATAAATCTTTTCTGTTTTGTCGGAATGAAGTTTCTGGCAAAGAGTGCAAAAACTGGAGGCGTGATAGAGCCATCCCACCAAATTCATAACAAAGTAGTCCTTTTTCCAACTGTGAAAAACGAGAGATATTCTACTGTTAAAAATTCAATACTTTAAGAGTATATATATTATATATATATATATATATATATATATATATATATATATATATATATATATATATATATATATATATATATATATATATATATATATATATATATATATATATATATATATATATATAATATATATGTAAACTCCTATTCAAATGTTAAATTTTCTCTACTCTCTAAAAATATTCCATATAAACAGTTTCGTTTCTGTGTACAATATTAATGAAATGAAAGCTATATAATAATAATACAAATATCAAAAAATTTGCACTGATATATCGATGTTTCGATATATCGATATTTCTATTTATCAAAATGTCAGATAACTTCTTAACCTTTACCTAATTTCTAATTACACAAATATGAAACCTAAAAATAAATTGATATGCAAATGCTAAACTTTCGTTTCTCACTTAAAATATTCCATATAAGCAGTTTCGTTTCTGTGTAGATAATATAAATAGTTTGCGAGATCTCTCGGGATTCTGAAATCTTCAACATTGATATAAGAATGAGGAGGTGCAATGGCGGCGTAATCACCACTGCCCCTTACAATCGGAATAATATAATAACTGCAATTAAACATTATATAATATATATATATATATATATATATATATATATATATATATATATATATATATATATATATATATATATATATATATATATATATATATATATATATATATATATATATATATATATATATATATGTATGTAGTGTGTTAATTGTCAATTATCATAGGAAGTCATACATTGTGAGTTAAAAATATGCGAATAATATGATTGTTTATGGTTTTCTCAGTGAAACTTAGAGGAGAGCGACATTATTAATTGTGAACAATATAACTGAGAGAGTGAGAGAGTTTGAGAAAAGATAAATATATGTAAACAGAACTAAAGAAAATGTTCCCTTGTCAGCAGCTTTGTACTGTCAGGTTTTAGGCGTCAAGATAAAAAAAAGAATCGTAAGTGATATAAAAAAAACACTAGTGTAAGCACTGGAGTTATATACAACAGAGAATGTTATCTACAGTCTTCGTTTATTTAGTGTGTGTAATATATATATATAGTGTAATAGAGTTAGTTCTTGGTGTTGATTACCACTAAGAATAAAACCAATTTGAAATATGTTGATAGGAAGTTGCTGATGTTGATCCCCACTAACAATGACTTCAATTTAAAATGTGTTTATATGAAGTAAACACAAGAACGTGACATGTATCGTTTATGAGGAAGATGCAACTCTTGATGAAAAAAGTTTAATACGAAGAGTTAATGGCGCATTAATATGGTACAATAATAAAAATAGGTATTTGAAAGTAAAAGAGTTTTTCCCTGTTTGTCAACAGGATACAAAAAGAATGAATTCTAAATTTAAAAATTAAGTTAAAGAAAAATAAATGATTAGATTTATACCTACCCTAAAAGATAAAATCTTACCTTAATATTTTATAAAATTTTTCTGTGACGTAATCTTTACAAAAGTTGTTTTCAAAGGACAAATAAAACTTGTATTCTTTCTCGATTTTTTTATTGCAACTTTCCTCACGCCTTCTAGTGCCACATTTCAATGGTCCACATTTTCCATATATATCCACCTAGATAAATGATTAATAATAATAATAATAATAATAATAATAATATAATAATAATAATAATAATAATAATAATAATAATAATAATATATAATAATAATAATAATAATAATAATAATAATAATAATAATAATAATAATAAATAATAATAATAATAATAATAATAATAATAATATAATAATAATAATAATAATAATAATAATAATAATAATAATAATAATGATACAAAATAAACAAACAGCTATTTTAGAAATATTTATAGGATGGACTCTTGTATTTAGAAGGTGCAGATCAAAATAGAAATATTTGTTTGACTGCTTTATACCCTTAAAACCACCAGAGAAACAGAGAAATTCAAAATTCA
>SEYY01001086.1:55000-57500 GCA_009176605.1 Armadillidium nasatum | reverse complement strand
AAGAGTGTAAAGCTTGACTCATCTAACCAAATAATCATCAGTTGCTTCATAGTCCAGTTTTTTTATGGATTTGACACCACTTTCTTCTCTTGTTAGCTTTTTGGTTACTGACGAGTGGTTTTCAAATGACGGCTCGTCTATACAAACCTTGCTTGTGGAGTTCTCTTCGTACTGTTTTGGTGCTAATAGTGTTTGTAAGTACAGTATTCTGCTCGGCAGCAGTCTTTGGTGCAGTAGACTTTTGATTTTTAATCACAAACCTACGCAACGTTTGTCTGTATCTGTCATTCAACAAGCATTTCCATCCACGATGGTGTTTGTCGGATGTGTTTTTTCCAGTCCTACTGTGTGCCTTTCATAATCTTTGATATTGTGCCTCGCCATACCCCAAACATTTCCGCTACTCTGTTTATAGAGGCATCCACCATACGAGTTCCAAGAACTTCACAGCGTTGGAGTTTCTTCAGCCTTGCATGATTCACTCACAACTTCACAGAACGCTGCCTTGACGACAAATGAACTTATAATAATAGTTGCCTTGCACATAAACGACACCGTCACCTACAAACCCTGCTATAGCATATCTGTTATTACTGTCGTGAAATTTACCAGGTATTTCCATATTTTTGTCCAACACTATATATATAATATATATATATATATATATATATATATATATATATATATATATATATATATATATATATATATATATATATATATATATATATATATATATATATATATATATATATATATATATATATATATATATATATATATATATATATATATATATATATATATATATATATATATATATATATATATATATATATATATATATATATATATATATATATATATATTATATATATTACTAGCAGTATTCATAGTAGTAATAATAATAGTAGTAGTAGTAGTAGTACTTACAACATCTGATTTCCCAATTCTCCCATCGCGATTGGATTTCTTTTCCATTTAAAGTCGAAGTTTAAATAAAGAAAATACGAAACCGAAGAAAGAAATGCGAAAAGACTCGCTGCAATCTGCAAAAGAAATGTCTGGGTATTGCGAAACCATGTTTACATTCTCAGACTAGCATTGATACACTGCAAAAATTGTCCTAACGAATCGTTGGGACAAGCGGCAAAAATATCAACAAATTTTTTCAGTTATTTTCTAATTAGAAAATAAATCGGTGAATCTACTTTCTTATGCTTAACATGTCTTTTCTCTATTGAAAATTTTACTGTGATATTTTTGCCACTTGTCCCAACGATTCGTTAGGACAATTTTTGCAGTGTAAGAAAGTTACGTGAACATTTAACAGAGGAATAAAGTACAAATCAAGTGAGAAGTTAAACAGAGGTTACTGTGGCACAAACGGTAGAGTGGTGAACGCACGTGTTTTAGGGCGTAGGTACGATTTCGCTTGCGGATCCTAGATATATACTACCTAGAAAAGTTCCTCTCCTCGAATAGGGCAATGTCAGTGAGATACGAAATTATACTAAAAAAAAAAATAATAATAAATAACAAAAATTTAATTTATTGCCTGTTCATTGCAATATTGGGTTATACTTGAGAGTCGTAGTATATCAATAATTAACCTTTAAACACAATGTTATTCTCATTAACTGAAGTTATAAAGAATATTAGTAAAGCTAAACTCATTTAAATGAGTTAAAACAAAAAATTAGGGAATGCCATTTTAACATTGTTCTGATGGGATCCATTCGCTTTAAAACTACATTTGATTATGTTTTTTTTTTTTTTATTTTTTGCTCATCGGAATGGTCTTATATATATATATATATATATATATATATATATATATATATATATATATATATATATATATATATATATATATATATATATATATATATATATATATATATATATATATATATATATATATATATATATATTAGGGATGAGCGATACCAAAATTTTTACCGATACCGATACCGATACCGATACCTAAAATATTCCCGATATATATATATTCCGAAGCCGATACCCGATACCCGATACCTATAAATATGCCGATACTTGCCGATATACTACCGATACCACTACCGATACCGATATTTACTCCTATACAAATTTTTTGCCGATACCGATATAATACCGATATATAAAATTTTGCCGATACCGATACCGATACTTCACTCCATCCCTAATATATATATATATATATATATATATATATATATATATATATATATATATATATATATATATATATATATATATATATATATATATATATATATATATATATATATATATATATATATATATATATATATATATATATATATATATATATATATATATATATATATATATATATATATATATATATATATATATATATATATATATATATATATATATATATATATATATATATGATAAGCAAGTACTACACAAATCCAATGATTTACAGCGACTTGTCTGTTGTAAAAGTATTTGAGAGGAGTAACAAGTG
>SEYY01001086.1:42500-52500 GCA_009176605.1 Armadillidium nasatum | reverse complement strand
GGAGCTGTCAAAATAAAATACGAGACATTGTACAATCAAGGTAAAATTTAATGCCTATTTCCTAATGTGTTTTGTAGCAGTAGCTGCAACTATTCAACGGCAGAAACGTTACGAAGTTCGAATTTTGTGTAATTTCCATTTTTATTGCTTAATTGCTCATTGCTATTTAAATTTTCACCAGCTCTGGAGATAACATCCTAGCAAAATATTTGTAATATTTATAATAGACTGAAAAAAAAAGGTAGAACTTTTGAAGGAACATTTTTGAAACACTAACTCTAGAACTCTTAAAATTTCAAAAAACAAATTGAATAAGTTTTTCATTTTCGTGATTTGATTAGGAACCCTCTGCTATTTTGATCTAAGGATGGTATTATCCCAATAGAATGGAAGTTCTAGCAACTAGTTAAAAATCAAACCTGTGATTTTCGCAGGTACCCCAGTGCAGTAGTTGAAACTTTGCGACCAGGTACGATTTCAAATAATGATTACCATGTTTATTCCATTTTAATGACCTTATTGCGACTCCTATGGTAGTTTCTAATGATTTTGAAAGGGATTTTAGTAGAGTGCTAAATGTCGATTTCATAGAAATTTCGTTGATGCTGTTGCAATGAAGTGATTCGTAAAGAATTCACTTAAAATTCCAGGGTTTTTTTTTCCATTTTCATGACCTCATTAAGATCGATTCCTATGACATATCTACTCAACTTTGAAGGTGTTGTACCAGTAAAATGGAAAGGTTGAACCAACAGGTTAACAACTAAAGACGGAACTTTCGTAGGTTCCTCGTGACATGTGTTAAAAAACTTATGTAATTTTTAATCTATTTTTTATTGTACACAATGAGAATAACAACAATAAAACTTATTATAAACATGTATACATAAGGTATAAAGATTGATAACATGATAAAAATAAACAGTAAAACACAAAAGAGAAAATTTGGTGTCACTAAGCACAATAAGGGGGTTGGGAAAACATTTAAAAGTAAGAGCATAATGTTTCGCAGATACACTTAGAAAAGGGTACTTGAACTCTCTTACAAATAAACAACAAGGTGGTAATGTTCAAGGGTAGGACTTTTACCTTATTACTAAAATCAGATTCTGCTGGTATACTATTCTAGTTTCGAAATCCTAGCTGTATGTGCATAGTTGAAAGTATAATATTATATTGACTAAGCGTAACACCTCAATCTAGGTACCAAAGTGAAAAATATGATGAAAAGTCCTTTTTATTGTCTCTATATTAGCCATTTAATAACAGATCTCCAAACGGAAAATATAATGTAGTTTTATTAATTGAAGAAAATTCGTTGTTATTATCTAAATTGTTAATGTAAGTACAGTATATATGGAATCGAATTTTCGACAACCATATTATACTTTTGATATTAGTTTTCATCATCATAGTTCTTACTAATATTTTAGTTAATATTCTTACTATCATTATTTTTTTTCTTATAAGAGTTAATTTTAATATTATGGTGTAGACTAAAAGGAAGCAGTACCAGCTTTCGAAATTACATTATTTTTATTATAGTCTAATGATGAGAGAGATAAGTATAGTCATATAATACTTATAAAGGTATATATATATATATTCTATAATACTATCATTATAGTTTTTGGTTACTAATACTATATCCTACAAATGGTTAAAATTAAAAAAAAAAATAATGAAAATTAAATTTCTATCAAACATTTTCTTTATATGGATAAATGTCACAACAAAAGTCTTGGTAACTTTATTGACTTTTTTTTAATACAAAATACAACAGTAATATTTAGTACTATATTTCATGAAAATAGGTTAATGAATATGCATTTCATATATATATATATATATATATATATATATATATATATATATATATATATATATATATATATATATATATATATATATATATATATATATATATATATATATATATATATATATATATATATATATATATATATATATATATATATATATATATATATATATATATATTATATATATATATATATATATATATATATATATATATATATATATATATATATATATATATATATATATATATATATATATATATATATATATATATATATAATATATATATATATATATATATATATATATGATATAACGAATATAATTATTTTATAACAAAAAACATCAAACATTGAAATTAACGGAATTTATTAATATTTTTAATACATATGTACTGGAATGATTTCATTTGGAATATATATATATATATATATATATATATATATATATATATATATATATATATATATATATATATATATATATATATATATATATATATATATATATATATATATATATATATATATATATATATATATATATATATATCTAAGTGCATCAACCTCTTTTCTTAGCAACTTAATAACCAGTTCTGGGTCATCTGCATTTACAACAGCACTTCCTGAAACAATCATATTGGCACCAGCCTGAGAAATAAAAAATAGGAAAAATTAACATTAATTGCTTTATAACAATGACAATACATGAAAAAAAAAAGGCAAATGTATTAATTTTACACTTTGAATCTAGAATTAAGTAAATAAAATTACGATTCTCCGCCTAAAGAAGAATACCCGTAAGGAAAATTACTTTATTTTTTCAAAGTTAGTATATGTGACCCTTAAACATTATAAAACGTTATATTTAAATTAAAAAATGAAACTTGAGTTTAAAAAAATTAAAAGAGAACAAAGGTAATTTATAGTATATACATTATTTATATGAGAAGAATATAGTTTATTTATATAAGCAGCAAATGTTATGAAATCCTTGAAGAAATTGTAAAAAGTCTAAAATATAAAGGTTTTATATCGTACATAAAACTATACATAAAAAAACAATTATGAAAAGTCAAACTAATAAGATGTACATAGAAGAGAGACAATACAATAAATAATACAACACATTTACCAAAAGTACAAATATAAAGAAAAATGAAAGTACTAACTTCAGCACATGCTTTGATAGTACTTGGTCCAACGCCTCCGTCTACTTCTATATCTAATTCAGGATAGTTTTCTCTTAAAAATTTCACCTTGGGCATCATCTCAGCCATAAACTTTTGGCCTCCAAACCCAGGCTCAACAGTCATAATTAATATCATATCTGCTTCATCTATAAATGGGACCAACTGTGAAACAGGAGTACCAGGTTTAATTCCAATCCCCACCTAAAAAATTATATATATATATATATATATATATATATATATATATATATATATATATATATATATATATATATATATATATATATATATATATATATATATATATATATATATATATATATATATATATATATATATATATATATATATATATATATATATATATATATATATATATATATATATATATAATATATATATATATATAGTGATGGGAAGATGAAAAAAATTTTGACGATGATGATAACGATGTAATTGAAAAAGCATATTTTAAAAATTTTCACCATTTTAAATAATTTAACAATTTTATAAGGAGGAATTAAATTGTCTTTTCTTTATTCAAATGTGTAAATACATGAAATTTTAATATATAGTATAATACAGGGTTTCCCACTCGCTTTCGGCCACAGATATGCGCTTACAAATATCAAAGTAGTGGTTATGGGTTAATAAAATTTGTCAAGAACAAACCTTAGTGAAGTGAGAATCGTGCTAACATCACAAGTGTATGGAAGTGATCGCCACTGGCATCAAGGCATGCCTGCACACGCTTTTCCATGGTACGAAAGGTTGACACCAACATATAGGGTGGCAACGGCGTCAATTGCCATCCGAATGTTGTCTTTCAGTTGCATGAAAGTACGTGGCTTCTTGTGATTCTCCTTCCCTTTCAGCATGACCTATAAGAAGAAATCCGATGAGGTAATGTCAGGGCGACCTTAGTAACAAAAGTCCCTTGGAAATGACCCGATATTCAAAGAAGGACTCAATATCATACATGCAGATGTTGGATTTGTGTCAAGTGATGCCATCCTCCTGAAAAAAGCTGGTAAGGAGTTCCACGTTATCCAAATGATTTACGAACTCATTGAAGATGTTCATATACAAATTTTATTAACTTATGACCAGTGTTTTAATATCTATAAGCGCATAACTGGGGCCGAGAGCGAGTGGAACACCCTGCATTATCTTCAGAACAAGATTTTTAAAATTCTAATATGTAAGAACAAGAACAGACATGCAAAATTCTAGCTCTTTAAATATAGAACTCTTAAATTGTGATGCAGAAACAATTTTTTTTCCTACCTTCTGGGGTAATTCGATTTCAACTTAAGTATATATTTGATACCAATACTAAATAACCTTTCATTCACTTTCAACAGAAGGTGGAGCAGAGAGATATTTAAAACTCATTATAAGTAAATTAATCGGTATAATAATCGGCAGAATATTGACGATGATGATTAATCGTCCCATCATATATATATATATATATTATATATATATATATATATATATATATATAATATATTATATATATATATATATATATATATATATATATATATATATATATATATATATATATATATATTGAATTTTTTTTTTTTTTTTTTAGTTTGTTTAATTGGGGTTACGAAAATAAATTGGTACAAAATATTGAATAAAAAAAAACAAATAAGTCATCAAAAACGCATTATCAATATTTTTCTGTTTTAAAAAAGCGTACTAATAAAATATTAATAAAGTAAAACTTTTTTTTAGAGATTCCAAGACATAAGTATACTAGAAATTAAATACACATTTAACATTTACGCCTAGTCAAATAATTTGAAAATACTTATTAAGCAAGAATATTGTTAATAGAGATTACATATTTTATTGAAAATATAACATTTAAAATTACGAAAATGAAACCAAAAAGTTTTTTAAAAATATTCTAAATAAAATCAAATTTTTTTTTTTTTTTTAAATTTTATCCACTCTTCTAATAGCCGAAATCTACCTGTAACTAAAGCTTACCTTCATTCCTGCCTCCCTTATATTCCTGCATAAACTCTTTACATTTTTAGAAGCCTCAAGGTGAAAAGTATACTGATTAGCTCCAGCATTAGCCATTGGTTCGATCCACTGCAAAAGCAATTTTATTACAATTTCCCAGACTGACAAACAGATTCAATTTTTGCAAAATAATTATGCACACAATGTAATATATATATATATATATATATATATATATATATATATATATATATATATATATATATATATATATATATATATATATATATATATATATATATATATATATATATATATATATATATATATATATATATATATATATATATATATATATATATATATATATATATATATATATATATATATATATATATATATATATATATATATATATATATATATATATATATATATATATATATATATATATATATATATATATATATATATATATATATATATATATATGCAAAAATTGAGTTTTTGGTGTCAAAAGATTCCTTTTTTTCCCGTCTATTTTTATGTCGAACCGGCATATCGTATAGTTGAATAAAAAATCCGTCAGATGGCGTTGGGCCGGTATGCATTTACATGTAAAAAGCCCATTTGCGTAAACTTTAAAGCGCTCAGGTGAAAAATATGAATTTTGCAGATATGCCGGTTTGATTTCACAGCGACGATATATATATATATATATATATATATATATATATATATATATATATATATATATATATATATATATATATATATATATATATATATATATATATATATATATATATATATATATATATATATATATAGTTAATATGATTTAACAAAATTTAAAAAATTAATTGAATTAACAGTCTTACTTAAAAACTTTAACTAGCGATGTTTACCAAGTTCAACTTTTTAATGTAACTATAATAAAACATATCAATCAATCAATGATTCAACGTATATAAATTAAACAAGTGATATGACCATGAGTGGTAGCCTTTACATAAATTATAATACCACTACTACTATTAATAATAATAATAATAAATAATAATAATAATAATATAATGATGATGGTAAGAATAGCAGACAAAGTAATAGAGAGACTGACTACAAGTTGAATTCTAATAAAAAGTTTAATTTTTTTAAATCTAGGACAAGGGTAGGGGGAGGAGAGGTGGAAAGATCATCCAGAATTATCAAATGTTCATTCAATTATTAGGTTAAATCGACAACAAAATAATCAAAAGTATTTTAAACAACAAATAATTGACAGTGACACAAAAAATATGATGGCAAGAATTGTATAATATTTTATCGAGAATTAATAATGAAAGTACAAACTGAAATAAGATAACATTCTACATTCAACACTAATCACATAAAATTTAAGTACACTCCTGCAACAAACTATTACAATCAATTTATGCAAGTTCTCCTCCGTTCAGAGTAATTATATTTTTTAAAACCATTTCCTGAATTTCAGTCTATCACAAGTATTGATATTTTATATTAACAATAAAACCTGTTAGTATTCAGTATGAAAACATTGCAGTATTTAAAAGAGATTTTTGCAATCTACTTATAAAACTGCATATTATAGTAATTATAATTCCTATAATGGATATAATTTTTATAATTATACATTATGATGTAGGATTCGATATTAATCACGTTCTCTATTATCATGATGTACAAAAATTAGAAAATTCATAATGGAAAAAATACTCAGCAATACCAATATCCTACCTACTTTTTCAGGCTCAGATACCATCATATGCATATCAAAAAAGACATCAGGTAATTTAGGTCTTAGACATTTCACAATTGGATGACCAAATGTGAGGTTAGGAACAAAATGCCCATCCATAACATCCAAGTGCAAATAATCAGCACCAGAATCCATCATCTGGAATATATATATATATATATATATATATATATATATATATATATATATATATATATATATATATATATATATATATATATATATATATATATATATATATATATATATATATATATATATATATATATATATATATATATATATATATCATACCTGAATTGCTTGTATTGACCTCAAAGAAGGAAGGGGGATTTCAATGAACAAGTTGTACAGTGCGAGTACAGTACATGGATTGAATTTTTTGAAATAATATGGATATGTATAACTTAAACATGCATATCATCCGAAGGTCCCATACCATACACTATTACTTAACTGTAAACACCATTGTAAACATCCAAACAAGTGTCCCAAACTACAACCTAAATAAATTATAATGACACAAATATTAAAACTTGTGTAACGCAAACACATATGAAAGATGGAGGAATGAATTTGAAAGAGTATGTGGGGGAAAGCTTATTGAAAGAATATCTAATACATAAAATTTACAAATGATGGTGAAAATGGTGTCCTCGAGCAGAAGCAACAAGTCTCACATCATCCACCATAACATGAACATAATAATTAACGAACATGATCCTGGATACCGATCTAAAGTAATGTGCTGAAGGAACTTCAACAAGCTCTTTATTAATATTAAATAATCTTTAAGAATAATAATTGAGCAATATATGCACAGTTTTTTCATACAATCTTTTCTCTTCTTACAACCACCTGTAATCTTATACCTGTACCAGACTTTCAACATGGCTTCTAAAAATCACAATTACCCTGATATAAATACAATCTCTCAAAATATTGTAAATTGAACTCAACATATCACCATTTCACAGAACCCTTATTTATTGCTAGCAAATAAAGACACACCATTCCGATTTTACACTCTTCCATCTGCAACAACTATAAAAGTAGATTTTTAATTTTCTATTTGGCTGCACAGTCCAAACAGACAACCAAAATCACATCTCTAAAATAATAATACTGATAAATATAGTTCTCCAAGAACCAAAAATATATATTATATATATTATATATTATATATATATATATATATATATATATATATATATATATATATATATATATATATATTATATATATATATATATATATATATATATATATATATATATATATATATATATATATATTCTCCTTCTCCTATCACTCTAGCTAATTTTCATTCAGATCGGAATCGTTGTAGGGATATTCTTCGACGAGCAAAGCAGACTTTCACCAAACGAAGGTGTGCTGAGCTCCTAAATTCTCCTACTGAAAAATCTTTCTGGCCTCTTGCCAAAAACATCTCCAACAATTTCTGTAAATCTTCCTTTCCTCCTCTTATTCGCTCTGATGGTTCTGTTGCTAACACTCCAACTGAAAAGGCTAATCTCTTCGGCCTCCTATTCTCCTCTAATTCAACCCTGGACGACTCCGGCAATCCTCCTCCTACTTCTTCTCCTCTCAGAGGTCCCATGCCTTTGCCTGTGATTTCATTTGACCAGGTGCATGGGCTTCTGAAGTCTATGAACGTTAGGAAGGCAAGCGGCCCGGATGGCATTCCTCCCCGAGTTTTAAGGGAGTGTGCCTCTGAGCTGGCTCCGTCCCTCGTTCAACTTTTCTCTCTATGCCTCAATACTAGTACTTTCCCTCAGTGTTGGAAGCGCGCAATAGTCCAACCTATCCCGAAGAAAGGTAGCCGCTCTGATCCTTCCAACTATCGCCCTATAGCTCTCACTTGTATTCTGTCTAAGATCTTTGAAACCCTTCTTAAACTCTCACTTCTTAGATCATCTGGAATCTCATTCCCTTCTTTCTGATCATCAGTATGGCTTTCGTCGTTCGAGGTCTACTGGTGATATACTTTCCTATCTCACAGATCTATGGTCTTCTGCCCTTAGGGACCATGGGGAGACTTGCGTGGTGGCGCTTGACATATCTAAGGCGTTTGACCGGGTATGGCATGCGTCACTGCTTTCCAAGCTCCCCTCCTTTGGGTTTCCTCCTTCTCTTTGCTTACTACTTATGTCTAGTTTTCTTTCTAATCGTTCCATTTCGGCTGTTGTTGATGGAGCGACTTCTTCTTCCTTTCCTGTCAATAGTGGTGTTCCTCAGGGTTCTGTCTTTTCTAATTCTTACTTTTCATTAATGATCTTCTCAGCTGTTCATCTAACCCTATACATTCATATGCCGATGACTCAACCCTCCATTCTTCTACTCATTTCAAATCTGCTCCTTCCTTTGCATCTAGAGTTGCTTCTCGTCTACATCTTTCCGATTCCATTCTTGCAGATCTGGATAGAATTTCCCAGTGGGGTCGTCTCAACCTTGTGAAATTCAACTCTTTAAAAACTCAACTTCTAGAAATCTCCCTCTCAAAGACAGCTCCTAACTTTTCTATTTCTTTCGATGGTTCTCCCATCTCTCCTGTTGACAATATAAACATCCTTGGCCTTCACATAAACAAAAAAATTTCTTGGAAACCTCATATCACAATGGTTGCTAGGGTGGCCTCAAAGAAGCTGGGAGTTCTGTTTAGACTGCGAGAATTTTTTTCTTCCTCGCAGTTACTCCAATTATACAAGGGTCTCATCCGCCCTTGTATGGAGTACTGCTCTCATATCTGGGGTGGCTCAGGTTTCACCCGTCTTTTGGATAGGGTTGAGTCAAAGGCTAAAAGACTTATAAACTGTCCCGCTCTTTCTAATTCTCTTGATTCTTTATCTTTGCGACGTGATGTTGGTGCCTTGTCACTTTTCTATAGGTACTACAGTGGCAAATGCTCGAGGGAACTATCCACCTGTGTACCTCCACCTTTACGGCGTCCTCGCAGCACAAGGGGTGCAATGTCCGCGCATCAATTTTGCGTGGACATAGGCAACTCCAGGCTTGTCCGCTGTGGTGCCTCTTTCTTTCCTGCCACCTCTGTCTTGTGGAACTCTCTTCCATCTTCTGTATTTCCCTCTGCATTTAATCTCAATTTCTTTAAAGCCCGCGTCTGCGCCCACCTGAGAAATTTGCGTTAGGTGGGTACTGTAGGGGTGGTTTTTATTTTCTGGATTTTGTACTCTATTTAC
>SEYY01001086.1:32500-40000 GCA_009176605.1 Armadillidium nasatum | reverse complement strand
AGGTGGCTGGGTCACCTGGAAAGAATGGATGACCAAAGGGTGGTGAAGAGGTGTTGGGAGTAGAAACTGGAGGGAAGTAGACCAATGAGGAGGTGGATAAATGGATAGGTGGATATTATCTCTACATTTCTTATGCTTTTATATTTAGTCCATATATTGTGTAATATGATTTTAGCAGGTTGTATGAGCTATTGGGTTTGCAATTTATATACTTTAGCTTGACTGGGATATCTTGAAATTTCATATAGCTTCTAATTCTCTCTATTTTCTTAGTCCTGATGTTTTTATCAGTCTGTGAACTAAGAAAAAGATTTAGATGTAATTATATACAGCAATTTGAAAGTAGCAAAAGTGCTTGGAAACAAGAAACAGTTAATAAAACAAGCATGTATAATAAATTGCAAAATTGATATATCATAAAATAGGAGAATGGGTTCTATGGAAACTTAGTTCCCTTTTATCCATTTCATCTGTTAAGAGCTGAAAAAACTACTTTACAGGTTCCTTTTAGAAATATAGCAAACATGGGAGTACTGAACTATTTCCACCTTATATAAATCCAACTGTACATAGTCTTCAGGCATAAATTGCAATATTGGCAATATTGCTCCATGTTTGTTTACATCTCATGACCATTCAAGATTGATTTCGTGCACACAACCTTAAATTAATTAATATCATAACAACGATGTGTAGTAGAAATATAAACTAACGTACTAGTCAAATAAAGATTTTAAAAACTTTGGTAACAGCACAGTATGTCATCAGCCATGATTACAAACATTGGAACCAATGAAATTCCGATAACTTGAAAGATAATTTGCTTCATTTAAAGTAAATTAATGATCGGAAAAAGATTCAAATAATTATCAGTAATAATTTGCAAACAAATCTATCCGAGTAAGAATATTTACAAAAGGTATTTATTTATTCTAAAGGACTTTGACCTAACTCCTCCATGTCTGTTTGCACCAAGTGATCATTCAAGAAAGAGGCAGCGAAAACTTGGATGTTCTTCTGTCAAATGTCAATATTCTTTAAAGATCTTGAAGATTGTTAAAGCGAAGTGTCCAATGAATCGTGTTCAACGATTTTTTCTGCTCGCGGCAGTTAAAATTGAAGATAGAAATTTCTATCTTGTTTCAACTGCCACAATCTTGAATAGTGACGTGATGTAAACAATTTAAAGATTGAGGGGTTAGTCCAAGGTCTTCTTTTAGAATAAATACGTTTTGTAAATATTCTTACTCATATTTTTTATTATTTTTTTTAAAACTTTGATATTTTAACCTTTATGGATCATTAATTTGCTTTAAATGAAGCAATAATTATTTTTTCAGTTATTCGGAATTTAAATTAATTTAAATATCTTCTTTGATTACCTTTATTATTTTTATTGTAAACTTTGATATGACCTTTATGATATTAATTACATAAATTAATTAAATATCATTAACTTAATTAAATGACTGATTAAATTACATTTTAATATATATTTAGGTTAATTTGTTTATATAAATCAACTGTTAATTGCTACAGCGAAGTGCTCCACGAAAATAAAAGAATCTGAATTGATTTTGTAACACACCCTTATGGGGGCATAGTATATGTGTCGAAATCATGCTTAAGTCAACTGTAGCGAAAATATTTAGCAGAATCTTAGGGGTATTCCACGGTCAAGATTATTTAAAGATTTTGAAGATTGCTAAAGCGAAGTGTTTCAGGAATTGTGTCCCACGAGTTTTTCTGTAGTAATTGTTCAGGAGAAAGATCATTTTTATAGCTAAAGAGAATAAAAAAAATGAACTGAGAGCAACTATATCTCAAGAAAAATTGTCTGCACTTAGCATTATGTGTATAGAAAGTGACATATTACTCAGCATATCTTTTGATGGTATTATCAATGATTTTGCATTTGGAAAACTAAGAAAGAAAAATTTTTAAGTTGTAATTTAGAGCTTTTTAGAGGATTATATAATATAATTTCTGTGATATTGAAAACAAATTCTTTATTATTTCTTTTAATAAAAATTAAACGTCAATATATTTCTATTATCCATATATTTAAAAGGTGTATCTATTTTAAAGTTTTCTGAGAAGGGCTGGTGTAATTTAAAACGGTATGGGGTCTCATGCAGGGATTTATATAGCTTAGGGCCTCTTCAAGTTTAAATCCGGTCCTGCCTTTATGATATAATGACGTCGAATGAATAAGAATTTGGTAGTAGGCCTGAAGAATGTTCATTGTACTTAAGGCGAATGCACTAAGTTTTGCGGAAATGCTTTGGATTAAAGGTAAAAGATAATAGTTGTACCAATTCACAGCATAAAGGATTCGAAAATCGCCACAAGGTCTCCAATAACATTGTTCCTTTAAAGGCGAATGAAATCAGCTTTCACAAGAGAGGAGAATTTTTGCTTAGAGACGATCAGCTTATCTTCTGAGAGGTACCTACTTTGACAAAAATAGAGGCAATATCCCTGTTTCAAGTCTGTGAACATCCATAAGGTAGAGCTGGTGTAGTAAAAAGATTTAAGAAGAGAGGTCAAAGGTGAAATTTTCTCTATTCTACCTCCTCTTCAGACAGAAGCATTACGACATGAGGTGAAAGATGAGCCACTGCAATGTAAAATTTTCTTCTTTCCAAAGTGATCCCGTTTAAAACAAACTGAACACTTAGGACACGGAACCATGCCTTATATAATGATTATTCTCAAAAGTAGAATTTTTATTTACATGAAACTAAAGGAACCAACTGCAGAGTCAGCAGACGTTGGCAAGGGGGATCGCGAAGGCTCTCTCCCTGCTGCGGCATCTGGATCTCGTTAACGGAAGACATGGCAGTAATTATATATATATATATATATAATATATATATATATATATATATATATATATATATATATATATATATATATATATATATATATATATATATATATATATATATAATATATATATATATATATATATATATATATATATATATATATATATATATATATATATATATATATATATATATATATATATATATATATATATATATATATATATATATATATATATATATATATATATATATATATATATATATATATATATATATATATATATAATATATATATATATATATATATATATATATATATATATATATATATATATATATATATATATATATATATATATATATATATATATATATATATATATATATATATATATATATATATATATATATATATATATATATATATATATATATATATATATATATATATATATATATATATATATATATATATATATATATATATATATATATATATATATATATATAAGACAAAAAAAATTTACTGATCTAATTGAAAGCTTATGCTTACCACATGTACGTAATGTTCACAGAATTACCACTGAAAGGAAAAAGAAGTTTTCAGTAAAGGAATTTATGAATTAATATTTTTCCAGTCCTATGGCATTTCACAATAATTAAGATATTTATTAAATTTAAAATATAAACTATATAGATTCTTTAATTACCTTCCTTTAGGATTCTGCCTCGTATTCTATCAGGATATGCAGACTTTTTGTAATTAATATGTTCAAGTAAATCTTTAAATCTCATCAACATCAAATTTAAGAAATTCAAAATTGTCTCTACTCTGCTCTGTGACATACCTGTTATCAAACTTTCATCTGTAGACGCTGATATAAAATATCTGTTTGAAATGTTGACTCATTTGTTGTCACAGCCAACCTCTGTATTATTTCTTAATAGGATCAAAATTTATGTTGTTAATATTATTAAATATATAAATCTTAAGGAATTACTTCAGATCTTCATAATTTTTCCTTGCCAGAGTAATACTTATTTATTTTTGTTTTTTATCTTAGTATTTGATTTGGATTATTTTTTTATTTTCCTAAAAGTTTCCATACCTGACATGACATTCTCTCTGTGAACCTCTTAAACTACTGTTTGTAATTCGTTATATTTTCTCTTATTTCCATATTCCATAGAATTGATTTTCTGCTCTTTATTTTCTCTGCTTGTTCTTATGGGAAAACACTCTATCTAAAATTATCCAATAAGCCAAGATTAACTTAAATGTTTCCCATTTTTGTAAAATAGTTTTTGGTTTTCGAATTATATATCCCAATCAGTTGCTTCAAGCATCTTTCTGAATATTTCAAAGTCTGCATTATTAATGTAGAAAGCTTTTACCTTCCAAATTATAACTGAGAATCCCACAGAATTTTTTTTTTCTCTATCTGTAGACTCGAGCATTTCCACATTTATTTGCAAATAAAATTCTCATTAGAATAACTCTGCAATTTATTATTAAAGTTTTTTAATACTTTTTAGCCCAGCTTAGAAACTTATTTAAATCATGTTGAACCCTCATACATTGCATGGTGTTTTTTAACAGGAAAAGCCATCTAAAGAAAAGTTTAACTTGAATGAGGCAGTCCTCAAGGCTCATGTGGTTTTTTTGCAGTCATTTTTATTTTTTGTCTTTACTAACATAAATACTCAAATTTAATTTTCATAATTTTTTTTCAAAGTTTAGAGAGAAATCTTTTTATATCTATATTCCATTGAATAGTGATGCTTTTATCTTTGATTATTATTTTTTTTTTTTAAATTTTAAAAATGCGATTAATTTACATATTATAGTTGTCCTTTCATTAATTTCACTTAAATTTAATTAATCTAAAAAAAAAAAATTATCAACGTTTAGAGAGAAAAGTGTATTCTGTTGTTCGGTGCTGTTGTTTTTAAAAGGATATTTGGAAAGATGGTGGACCATTAATGATGGAAGCCATGTTCACCTTAGTGTTCGATTTATTTAAGTTGTACGAGATTTACCTGATTAAAATTAGTGAACGTTAATTATTCTTATGTTAATCTTATAAATTTTTATTTCTATATCGTTATCGTCGATTAATATTTTGTAACAAAATTTTTAAAAATTTGATTGGTTTACATATTGTAGTTGGTCTAAAAAAATTATATTGAAAACTAGGTCCAATGTGTTTGTGTACTCTAATAATTTATTCAAATAGCTTTGTGTAAATGTTAAGACTGAAGAGCGAAACTACAGTAATAGTTATGCTAGACCGAGATTTAAAAACTTTGTTCATATAAAGAATTATACAATATGCTCAAATTTAGAAACTGAAAAAAATAAAAATAAAAAGCAGCATATTTGGTATTTTTATTAATCTAATCTGGCAGTTTTTAAATAATTAATTTCAGAAACTTTAAATGTATTTTCTGTAATGCTATGCTATTTTTGGTAGATATTCAGTTCATCCCCGCATTACTGTATTTTTGTGATTTTGAAAATATAAAAATGAAGTATGCTTAGATGCATTGCACAAACCATATTAAAGTGTGGAAAAAAACATACATGAAAAAAAAAAAATGTAATTGTAGCCTTCATAGTAGTGGATATTTATGTATGAGACCAGGTTGTTGAAACTAATACCTATGCATTGCGAGTTTGATTGGAACTACACATTCACGCTTTGCGAGTTCAACTGAAACTATACATACAAGTTACAAACAAATTTTATATCTATTTCTGCAGATCATAATATAGGTACAGATTAAGAAGTTTTCTGACCTTCCATATATGGAAACATCAATATATCAATGCAAATGTTTTAATATTTGTATTATTATTATTTAGCTTTTTTTTTATTTATGCCTATTAAAATACTATTATTATTTAATTTTCTAGCATACTTAGTTCAACTTATCATAACCTGAACTAACGAAGTTTTCTTGTAATATAGGCTTAACAAATAGATGGAAATTTCAAAATACTGATACAAAAATATCAATCTACCAGGTCAGAACTTTTTAACCTAAGCCAATAATAATTATAGTTTCTTTAATTGTATAATTATGGCTTGTGTAAATGATTAATTGAAACCCATAATTGATGAATGTCCTTTTTTTTAATCATTTTTGATTAAAAAGAAATTCAGTAATACGCCTGTGCAGGTAGTTTCGTATTGCCATATATTGGAATACCAGCTCTTACATCATTCCGCAAACATTCTATGAGTAGCGTGTTCGCTCCATTTTTTTAACTTTACCTTAGGATCTTACCTAGGTAAACTTGTTGAATCACTATTGTGTAACAAAAAAAAAAAATTTCAAAAATTTTTGTACTTTTTTTAAAACTTTTATTAAACAAAATCTGTAATTTTTAGAAATTTTTTCTAAGAAAATGCAAATAATCATTAATTTAAGTGAATGTTCGCTATTCTACTCCTTCCTAATAATTAAATAAACTTTAATTAAATTTTCTTAACCTAAAATTTTAGTGCTTTTGACCTCTTTACAAATTTTAGGCAACCCTGGCCCCAGCTCCAGCAAAATTCCAGCCCTGGTCAATCCATATATACTGTATATTATATATAATATATAACTTATATATATATATAAACAGCCATCCTGTCCTTCTGTTTATTTACACATGCTTTCAACTCAATGTTTAAAATTTCATTTCTTACCTCTCATATATACATATTTATAACGAACAACCAACCAGACTCTTATCCATCGTTTATTAATAATATTTATAGTTGTCCTTCTGTTTACAATATACAGTGACAAAATATTGTATTGTTATATATCATATTACGTTACCATACTTTTTAAATGTGCATTTATTTATTACTTAACTAATCTTTGTTATATTTGTAGTTTCAGAAAATTACTGTGAGAATGGATTTAGTACAAGTCCGAAACGTCAATTGTTATTGTTAATGTTATTATTATAATTGCTTAATGGATTTGTTTAGTTTAATTCTTCAATATTAATTAATTGTTATCGATGTTACAACTCAATTACGATTCCACTATCAACCTGCTTTGCAGTCTGCTTTTTAATTTATATAAGGTTCCCTAATAACAAATCTATAATATAATATATATATATATATATATATATATATATATAATATATATAATATATATATATATATATATATATTTGAAATTGTTATTATGGACCGACTGGGGCCCCAGCCCCGGAACACCCTGGCCATTTTTATTGAGCTCAGCTAATAATCAGAGAAAACGGGTTAAAATTGCAAATTATACTTTTTAATGGTGGATTAAATCAAACAAAATATAAGAAAATTAAGATTTTTCTTCTTGCTTTTTCAATATTTTCTTTTTCTTTTCTGTTTCTTTTGACCACTCCTCTTCTGCTAGTGAATGTTCATCTTTATGTTTTGATTTTAGATGCCTCCATAAAGATTTGGTTAAAAAAATTTTACTTCTGGCACCAAGAGGTCCTCTTCTAATTTCCTAGCTGCAGATGTTACATTTAGCTATTTCAAGCCTATCCTGAAACATTGTAAAGTACTCCCATACTGCTGAAGCTGATCTTTTAGCCATAGTGACCGAAAGTATAAACAAAATAAAAATTTTGAAATGTACTAAATGACACAAATTTGATACACAGCAGTAAAGT
>SEYY01001086.1:10000-27500 GCA_009176605.1 Armadillidium nasatum | reverse complement strand
TATATATATATATATATATATATTATATATATATATATATATATATATATATATATATATATATATATATATATATATATATATATAGGAACCGACCGGGGCCCCGGCCCCGGCCAACCCCGGCCATTTTTACTGACCCCGGCCCCGGCCCCGGCCCAAAAATCAAGGAAAACCGGGGTTGCCGGCCGGGGTTAAAATGGCAAATTATACTTAATTTTTTTTTTTTTTTTAATTTTCAGCCGATTCTGCTGAAACTTTCAGTTATATAGATTTTTTACCGGTAAGAAAAGTCCATTTCTAGCGTTTTTCCGAGTCTATTATGGTTAAATTTTACCCATTTTTAATTGAATGGCGGTGCCAAACCACTTTTTAGAAAGAGCTGAAAATTGGACTATTTATTCAAAATTAAATGGGATACAAAAGTCTCTAATAGACTTTTGTTCCCAGAGTTATAGGAAAAATGTTATAAGCTAAAAACTGACCAACTATAGAAAAAAAAATTTTTTTTGAACTAAAAAAAATCCACCTTTCCAGACAAAAATTTTTTTTAAAAAATACAACTATGACATTTCCTATTTTTGGTTTGTATAGAGGAGGGGTGGGGCTACAAATTCCTCTATGTACTTTATTCGATGACATTCGTTGGCTTTGAGATATAGCCTTCAAAAAGGTCCATTTTTGGCCAAATTTCAAAAATTCCCAAAGTTTGAGAGGCTATATCTCGCTTCAAACAAAGAGCATTTAAATATGCACTAAATAAATATTGTTGCCCTGCCCTCTTCTAAACAATATTCACAAATAAAAAAAAATAGTAGGTATAGCGTTTTTTATAAATAATTTTTTCCTCCAGAAGGGTACGATTTTTGCAAATTTTTTTTCAAGTGCTTATATAACTTTTTTCTAGACGTGATATCAAAAACCTATTCCCACCAATGCAAGAAATTGGGGCAAAGATATTCAGCTAAATTTTCAGCTCATGTGGACCAGTGGTTTGATCCAGTTATTCATTTTTTCAACTTTGGGTCCAAATAAGTTTCAAACCGTTATAGACTCAAAAAAATGCTCGAAATCAACTCAGAACTTCGTGAAAAAATTCACATACTTTGAAAATTTCAGCTCAATCAGTCAAATAATAAAAAAAAAAAAATTCAAACAAAATATAAGAAAATTAAGATTTTTTTTCTTTTCTGTTTCTTTTGACCACTCCTTTTCTGCTAGTGAATGTTCATCTTTGTGTTTTGATTTTAGATACTCCAAAAAGATTTGGTTGAAATTTTTTTACTTGTAGCACCCGAAGGTTCTCTTCTAATTTTCTGACTGCAGATGTTAACATTTAGCTATTTCGAGCCTATCCTGAAACATTGTAAAGTATTCAAATACTGCAGAAGCTGATCTTTTAGCCATATTGACTGAAAGTATAAACAAAATAATAATTTTTAAATAATGTAGCTAAATGATACAAGTTTGATACATGGCAATAAAATAACAATGATATGTATAAATACAGGTTAAATTGATAATTTTATATCTTACATTTTTTCAAACTTTACCTTAGGGTCTTACCTTACCTTACCTGTTGAATCACTATTATGAATTAGAATATTTTTTTTTTTAATTTTTTTTGTACTTTTTTTTTTTTTTTTTATAAAACTGTAATTTTTTTTTTTTTTTTTTTTGGAAAATGCATATAATCATTAATTTAAGTGAATGTTGGCTATTCTACTCCTTCCTTACAATTAAATAAACCTTATATCTAATTTTCTTAACCTAAAATTTCAGTGCTTTTGACCTCTTTACAAATTTTAGAAAACCCCGGCCAGAACCCCGGCCCCGGCCAAATTTGGGTGACCCCGGCCCCGGCCAAATTCCAACCCCGGTCGGTTCCTATATATATATATATATATATATATATATATATATATATATATATATATATATATATATATATATATATATATATATATATATATATATATATATAATATTTTAGAGATGGACCGAATATTCATATTCGTATTTGAAAATATTTGCATATTTTTATTAAATGTGTATGTATTCAAAATTTTATTCAAATACAAAACGGATATTTTATCAGAAGCCATGAGCAATATTCTTTCTAAACTTTTATAAAAAATAATGTTGGTGCAATATAAGTTAGTTAACTTAAAGACATCAGATATTTATGTTGAAGATAGAATAAGAAGAATGGGTTTCATAATATTCGTATTTGCGAAAAGAAAAAAAAATCGTATTCGCGAATATAAAAAAAATATATTCATTCCATCTCTAATATATATATATATATATATATATATATATATATATATATATATATATATATATATATATATATATATATATATATATATATATATATATATATATATATATATATATATATATATATATATATATATATATATATATATATATACACAGAGTGACTTGGAAGCTGGAAGAGAATCGTATGATAGTTTTTTCCTAAGGTACCCATATTGTTATGGATACTGGAAAAAATATGCAGATCTTGAGAAACGAAAAGGAACAGATGAGAGCACCTTGAAGGTCAGTGGTATAACCTAAATACTGTGATTATAATAATAGGAGTATTAGTAAAGGAATGAAGATTTTATGGATGATTTATCGTAACATTAAAATTTGTAATATTAATTTAAGTCTTTTGTGTGTGTTGTTTTTAAAGAAAACTAACTAGCTAATTTTATGATGAATCATTTACAAGGAAAAAAATAAATAAATAAATAATAAGTTTCGACTTTTTCATTTTATCCAAAAGTATGAATTCAGACTACCTTTTCATTTTATGTTATGTTAAATAGCATTATATACATTTGAATTTAAAGCTCAAAAAATTTCATTATACTTTCAATTCCCATATAACATTGTTTTCACTCTTAGTAAACCTCCTGAAAATATTAAAAAATATAATTCTTCATTCCTTTACGTAAAGATGAAAGGTAGGCTATATCACCGAAGGTGTTAAATACTGGTGTATTTCTTTTAGGTCTCTGTTGTCTAATCTATTCTCATGGATTATGATGCTGATTAAATAGATCAGGTATTTTTTTCATTTGCATGTGATGGACGATATGGAGCTATGGGAAATGCTTATATAAGATTATAGTCTATTAACAGACCAAATTATGTTTTCTTTCAGAGATAAGAATACCTATTGAGTGAGGCTTGTATTTCGCCCCTACATGGTATATTGAATTATGTTTTTTATGCATATATAAATATATATATTCTATTCAGTATAATTAGTATTAAGTAGATGATTATATTTCTGGGTATATGTGTTTATATATATATATAATAACGAATATGTGGGTATATATCTTTATATTAAGTATAAAATATCTTGTCTATTGATGAATGCCTGTTGTTATGAGCATTAATTGCTCAGTCAGTGCATTTTCACGCAATAGCGGTAGATCTTAATCATGAGCAATTGGGTTGGTGCTCTTTTTTATTACGTGCTTCATCATCGGTTGAGAAGAGTTGCCACTAGAAACTGCCTTGTGGAACCTCTAAGGATTTGTATCAAGAAGCATCCCATCATTGGTAAAAAGTGAACAGTAGGTATTGTTTCATATGAACTAATCAAATGCCCAGCCTAAGCCCTTACTCTCTCTGGTACCAGACTACTCTTAAACTTTCTATCTCACAAGACATTATTGTAGGTGTAGTAGGTTCATAACACTGTCCTAACAACACCTTTTCATGAGACGTAACTCGTCTCCTTTTTTTTATCCATATATTTTATGTGACTGATAGAGAGCAAAGATGTTCCTCTGGCAGTGCGGGCGGTACTGGGAAGGTTGGGCTTCATGATTGACATATTTTAAACATTTTTTAAATGATAATAATTTTGTAAGTTTTATTAATCAGTTGATCAGACTAAATAAAAATGAAAAATTGGTTTTTTAAATTCAATGTGAATTTTACTTGTTGTTTCTAAAGTTGTTCTTTTACAGGTTCCCAGTTTTACATTTTTATTAAGTTTAATCAACTGATCATTATATAAAAAAAATATAATAAATTCTTTTACACGAAAATACTACGAGGTTTATAACACTTTTTGTGCTTTTTACATTCGAATTTACTAGGTGTTTAATCGTGGACTGGAAGCAATTAGTTTGAGTGTTGATTTATGGATTCATTACTTAGAATATGTGACAAGTAAATTTACTGCTGATGAAGATTATGTTCGTCAGCAGTTTGAAAGGAGTATAGAAAATTGTGGCTTGGAATTTAGGTAAGTTAGCAAGTTTTAACTTAATTAACCTTTTTTATTGTTATTAAAGATGTTGGTGATTTCTAAAAGTTATATAATGAGGAATGTGTGACATCTTTTATAATTTTTTTTTATTTTATTTTTTATGACAGATCGGATCGTTTGTGGGACCTTTATATTATGTGGGAGATAAACTTAAAAAAGTGGAAAAATGTTACAAATATTTATGAAAGGTTGCTGAACACTCCCGTCAGCAAATACATGCAACATTGGCAAAGGTGTGTGTGTGGTATATAATATATATATATATATATATATATATATATATATATATATATATATATATATATATATATATATATATATATATATATATATATATATATATATATATATATATATATATATATATATATATATATATATATATATATATATATATATATATATTAAACGCACTTTTTTTTTTTTTTTAAATAAATTTGGTGTCTGTAGTTTATTTTGATAAACTTAAAACTTAGGACGATTTTAATTAAATGCCCCCATTCAAGCCCACTTTTTTTATATATTAGGTTTCAAGAACATGTTAAAAAGCATTCACCTAATGAAGTTGTCTCCGTGGAGGAGTATACCAGCCTTCGGCGAACTGTACTAACAGAGTTGAATCTCTTAGATGCAGATGCCCCTGATGAGGCCCCTCCCGGTGTCGAGTCTGTACCAGGAGAAGAACCTCCTCAAGTTAGCACAAATGGAGTAAGTTTTGTAATCAGACTTTAATATTTTTTTTTTTTTTTAACCAAATTTTACTTAGGAATATTTTAGTTCATCCTTATCACCTTTCATAACATCAGTTCAAAGCTTTATTCATTAATTTATAATAATACTCAATCTAGTTTAGTGTTTTTCTAGCTCTTGCTTCTGGTGGATCTAATCTTGTGATATGTTTGGAAATAATTTAATTTGCTTTCATCGTGATTCTTATTTTCTGGTCAGACTGTGTGTTTTATGTACGATACCAGTTAGAGAAAAACGAAAGCGGTCCAACCAATCATTAACATATGTTTGAATTCTCATGCGTGTAGTAAGTTGGTACCGACTCTATTAATGATGAAAATCGAATCTATAAGGAAATATGTTGCCCTTAATGTTACATTTTTTTTTTATTAAGGATTTTATAATTTTAGTATTGTGAATTTTAATTCAAAGTAACCAACCACAGGATGAGGAGATGAAGCTTATCCGAGATCACATTATTGAAGCTAGACAGAAAATGCACGAGGCAACGGTAAATGAGGCAAAAGCACGATGGAATTATGAAGACTCGAATTAAAAGGCCCTATTTTCATGTAAAACCCCTGGAGAAATCACAGCTTAATGCCTGGAGAAGTTATTTAGAATTTGAGTTAAAAGAAGGGAATCATAACAGGATAAAAGTGTTATTTGAAAGGTGTCTCATTGCTTGCGCTTTTTATGAAGAATTCTGGATGAGGGTAAGTACACATTGAATTTGTTTTGCCATTAAAAAATATCACTTCATATATATATATATATATATATATTATATATATATATATATATATATATATATATATATATATATATATATATATATATATATATATATATATATATATATATAAAACCATTTCTCTGCTTTCTCAAAGACTTCACAACCGGTTCGGTCCCATGTTTGATTAAACATTAAAAGAGTTAACATTATGTTCACTTTTCTAAAATATACTTAACTACTGGTAAGGGGGAAACTGGTACTAACCAGCCCTTGCTCACCGCTGAATATATATATATATATATATATATATATATATATATTATATATATATATATATAATATATATATATATATATATATATATATATATATATATATATATATATTATATATAGTATATATATATATATTCAGTTATAATTAGTTAAATAATGATAGTTATCCAGTACCCGAACCTATTGTAATTTTATTGCAATCTATCTCTACTATCAGGTTAATTTGCCAATTTTTATTTTTTTAAACCAACCACTTGAAGATTTTAATAAAATTAGTTCAATGCATTTTATTAAATATAAAGGAAAACCTTGTTGAAAAGTTTTCAATCATTTTCTATGTACAAAAAAAAACGTGCTTTGTGACTCGCATCAAAAACAAATTTTCAGGATTTCTGTCATTCTGAAAACCTATTTGCATTTAGTTTGTTTGGGACAAAAGTGAATTCATGTATCTATCTACCTTGCGTTATATGGTATATATATATATATATATATATATATATATATATATATATATATATATATATATATATATATATATATATATATATATATATATATATATATATATATATATATATATATATATATATATATATATATATATATATATATATATATATATATATATATATATATATATATATATATATATATATATATATATATATATATATATATATATATATATATATATATATATATATATATATATATATATATATATATATATATCCGAAAAAATTCATATTTAATGTTTTTGGTCTTGCTTGAAGTCATTAAGAAACATTGTAGATTAAAGTGATTGGTAACTGGGGAATCATATCCTGAAGTTTGTTAGTGAATTTTCAACTCATAAGACAGGGCTTTGAGAAAGTTAATTGATTCGAGAAATATTTATCAACATTTTGCTTCCTACTTTAATATAATTTAAATTTAGATATTTTATACTATTTAATTAATATTCAAATATATATATTTTTTTAATATTTCATACCAACATATTATTAAAATCTTATAATAATTTAAAAAAAAAAAAAATTATATATATAATATATATATATATATATATATATATATATATATATATATATATATATATATATATATATATATATATATATATATATATATATATATATATATATATATATATATATATATATATATATATATATATATATATATCCACTCGAGTTGAGAAATTACCAGAATCAAGACTAAATTAAAGGCCGACATGGCCCTATACTCTTTGTTTGAAAGTGTCCAAATCGGTATAAGTTAGTGAAATAGATAAAGGGGGGTGTGTACCAGACTTTATCAGTGAAAAACGTGTAAGATTGAGCATAGCAGTTATGTTTGGGATTAGAGAGTTGGTCAGAGGAAGGTTGAGAATGTGCAAACCCTTTCGATGGAAGACGTATGTAACTTGAGAGTTAGAACATCAGTATCTGTTGTAATAGTAATAATATAGATAGTAAGCGAGATGATAATTCGATGAAGGAAAAGTGCGAATATATATATATATATATATATATATATATATATATATATATATATATATATATATATATATATATATATATATATATATATATATATATATATATATATATATATATATATATATATATATATCCACAGTATATCCGTTACTTGGAAGAACACTCGAGTGATGAAGAGGAGTTACGGTCAGTTTATTCACGTGCTTGTACTATACATTTACGCGATAAGTTGAGACCTCACTTGGCATGGGCATCATTCGAAGAAGAAAAAGGTACTTTTCAAATTTTATTATTGTTACTAATGTTTCTGATATGATCAGTTAAATATTATTGTTATCAACATTATTTTTAAACTTTATTTATACCATTCATTGATAATGCTAGAGTTTTGTTGATACATATTAAGGTTATTAATTGTTTGTGTTAAAATTAATATGCTTAATTTTTCGTTTTAATAGGGAAAAGCGACACTGCTCTTCAAATTCTCAGTAATGTCAGTGAAAATATGGACTTATGCTTAGAAGTATATATGATGTCAGTAGCTATTGAACGACGTAGAGGAAATCTCGATGCCGCAGAGAATATCTACTTGAAATGTCTTGAAAAATTCCATGACAAAGAAAACATGAGCGCATATTCCAGTATTGCAGTTAAATATGCAAGATTTTTGACATTTTTCCGCAATGATTGTGAAAAGGCTATGCAAATAATTAAAGATGCTTATGAAAGTGACAGGGTAATATTTATTTTTATTTTTATCAGTAATAATTGACATCGATGAAAGTTGTTTTTAATTTAGTTCTAAAATTGGTTTTAGGTAAATTGATGATTTGATCAGAAAATATTTTTGCTAAAGTTGGAGATATATGTCTTGTTAATTTGATGATTGAAATTTGAAAAGAATTAGAATTTCTTGAGTATTTTTTTAGTTTCTTTAAGTATTTTTTTTTTATTACAGAGTAACTTTAATCTTCTGATCGCCCTCGCGGACCATGCTTTGGCTTGTAGACCCCCAAATTTTTCTGCAGCTGCTGAAGCTTTCAAAACTGGAACAGATGTCAGTTATTCCCCTACAGTAAAACTTATGTTCGCTCATCGATACCTCCATTTTGTTACTGAATGTGCTACAGAAAATACAAGGTATTATCTATGGAAAAATACGTTATAAATTTTACTTTTTTTTTTTCTTAGGCTTTCCACATTTATATTATCAGGTTTGCTTTTTTAACTATCTAGCAAAATTTGTTACCATTTTTATTTAAAAACTAAATGGGTCCATTTAAAAGATGTTAACAAATGGAAAGAAAAAAAAAACAAGAAAATATTTGTAATGAAAGAAACAAACAAAAAACAAAAAAATCGCAAGCATAATTGTGTTGAATCCGAAATTTAAACTCACCGAAAATGTTTTTATATTCTGTTTAACATCTTAAGATTTTGATTACCCAAAGTATCAGGCTTTATAATATATATATATATATATATATATATATATATATATATATATATATATATATTATATATATATATATATATATATATATATAATATATATATATATATATATATATAATTATTATAACTGCTAATGATGTTATAATTTCGAGGAATCGAACCCGGGTCCAAAAGATGGAAGTCCGTTGTGTTGACCACTACTCCACCGATGGTTCAAAATGAAATAATCCAGAACTTCTACTGACATATCGCCTAGTGAAAAGTCCCTTCAATATTTCACCGACCACAACTTGGGCGTAGCGTCAACATGGACCAGGTTCTATCCTGAATATAAACCGCAGTGCAAATTTTATAATTTTGATAACCACTATGATAAACCGTGGAATCTTTATTTATAATTTTCATAACTGCTAATGATGTTATAATAAAGATTCCACGGTTTATCATAGTGGTTATCAAAATTATAAAATTTGCACTGCGGTTTATATTCAGGATAGAACCTGGTCCATGTTGACGCTACGCCCAAGTTGTGGTCGGTGAAATATTGAAGGGACTTTTCACTAGGCGATATGTCAGTAGAAGTTCTGGATTATTTCATTTTGAACCATCGGTGGAGTAGTGGTCAACACAACGGACTTCCATCTTTTGGACCCGGGTTCGATTCCTCGAATTATAACATCATTAGCAGTTATGAAAATTATAAATAAAGATTCCACGGTTTATCATAGTGGTTATCAAAATTATATATATATATATATATATATATATATATATATATATATATATATATATATATATATATATATATATATATATATATATATATATAATATTATATATATATATATATATTAATTTTTACAGAATGTGATATTTTAATCTAATTAATCAATCTTTTAATATTTGCTCCTTATAACTAGAACATATGTAATTGATATTAACCTTGGTATTTGCTTTATAAAATTAATTACTCTCCCTATTTATTGTAGTATGAATGAGGCGTTAAGGTTATTGCGAAAAATTCAACAAGAGGTTCGTCAGTCACAGTCTGAAAGTGAAGAAGACAACTTAACGAAAGGCTATGATGCCTGTGCAGAGAAGTAAGATATTTATTTTTTTCTTAGTAGTAATAGTAGTAATAATTTCTTCTTTTTTGCAAGATTTTTTTATTATTATTTGTAATTCGAATCCTGGGTTGTATCTGATTTCTTTACGAATAAAAATATTGATTTGCTTAAGAAAAATTAAGATTTTAATATGTACGAATATTTAAGTTTTGCTAACATAGCCATTCTTAATTTTGTTAGTTTTTCTTTTTGAATTAAAATTTTATTTTTTTTTTATTGTTTTTGGTTATTCTATTTTAACCTTTTGGTTTTGTTTTGTTGCGAGTAAAGAAATTTGTAAAATCAATATTCCCTTAACTTTATTGTTCACAAATATTATTTTTAACCCTATAAATGTAAAGTCTTTGTGGACTTTACTTACTGCGAGCTCATTTTAATGAGATTTTCGTTTTCTTTATTTGAAAAAAAAAGGTTATTTAACTCTAGAACTCTTTGATAGTCGTATTAGAAATTTTTGCAGTTACTAAAATATTTTAGTTTTTCTATCCGACCTTTGAAGCAAATTAAAAAATCAATATTTTTACTTGTTTATGAAAATCAGTTTGATTAAGTCGCAAGATTTGATCATTTACAACCCTGCTTACAGTTTCCAAAAATCAAGTAAATCTGGCCTGGTTTCTAGCTCTTTGCAAGATAAGAATCAATCTGCCGCTGTTGCTACTACTGTTGCCTCGGTGAATGGTGCGGTTACTACTCAACAAATGAACCAGACTGCAGCTGCGTACCAAAATTACCAGTCACAAGGGTATGGATACAATCAGTACCAGCAAGGATATTCTAGCGCACAGTACCCTAACTGGGGATACACAGGGCAACAGCAGAGTGGAGGATACACTGGATATAATCAGCAAGGCTGGGGAGGATACCCTAACTATTATGGTCAAAGATAAGGAAATGTAAATATTTGTTAATTTTTTTTTTACATAAGCTATTTCGTTATTACTACATCGTAGTGATTACAAAAAAAAACTTTATTTACAGACAAAGACTGTTGGTGTACATTTATGTAAGATAAAATTTAGTCTTTAAGTATACAGTCAAACTGTTTTAATGATTTCTATAAGCACTGTTTCATAACATTCTGTCATTCAGATATTATTTCATTTTCCGGTCATCTTTCGCCTCATTCTTCATGTATTTCGTAGTTATATATATATATATATATATATATATATATATATATATATATATATATATATATATATATATATATATATATATATATATATATATATATATATATATATATATATATATATATATATATATATATTATATATATATATATATATGTTGTTTAGGTATTATTAATTATTATTATTTTATTAATTATTATTATTATTATTATTATATTATATTATTATTTTATTATTATTATTATTTATTCAAAAAAAATGTTCTAGTTTGTACATTAATGATTTGAAAAATGCTTTTTTTTTTTTTTTTTTTTTTTTTTTTTTTTTTATTTTATTATTTTTTATTTTATATATATTAATATATATATATATTATATATATATATATATATATATATATATATATATATATATATATATATATATATATATATATATATATATATATATATATATATATATATATATATATATATATATATATATATATATATATATATATATATATATATATATATATATATATATATATATATATATATATATATATATATATATATATATATATATATATATATATATATATATATATATATATATATATATATATATATATATATGCATAAATATTTTTAATTATCAGCTATTTTTATTTTCCCAATTTAAGTGTACATTTAAAAAAAACTGTTATAAGATTTATGAAATATTTGTGCTTGTGAGTTCGCGTTCATGAGTGGGGCATTTGATAATTAGAACTAAACGACTAATGCAAATTGTATTTAACTCGGATATCTATCTGAGGGGAGCACAAACACAGGCTTTTAAAATGAGGATGATTGAATTCTGTTGGAAGAACAGAAAGTAGGAGAGTATTCCACTGAACAAAGGCGATTGGAATAGAGGAGGTACTATGGACAATACTGGAGTTGGCGATCACTACGCAAAACTTGTGTGAAGACACTGGTTTCCTTGCGCTGCTGTGGGTAGGTTCACTCGAGCAACTTCCATTCTGGTACTTATAGAAATGGAGATACAGCCTCATCGTCGAGTTGCAAAGAAAAAGAATCGAGGAAATTTATACATTGTCCTTTTTTGTGCTTTTTATTGTCTTTGGCTCGACTTATCCAAAAGACTGGTGGAATAAAATGAACTAAACTTCAGATTGCCCTCTACGTATAGATTTCAATAAGTACAGAAGCTGAAATATTTGTGAGACTCTGTTTATTTACTACAATTAAGTAGAAGAATACTAAATTTGGACCATTCTTGATACTCTCATACAACCAATTCGTTTTCATACTCTTCCCATTAAACGCTGCTACTCATAAAGTATAATTACACTGAGCTTTGTACCATAGCTACGATAATTAAGGTAACCCAAAAAGTTTCAGCTATGAAAAAAACATCCTGGCAAGTCTAAATACTTAACTATCTCTACTGTTATATTTGCTAAGTACTGCATGTGAAGATGGTTTGTGACAGGAATATATATATATATATATATATATATATATATATATATATATATATATATATATATATATATATATATATATATATATATATATATATATATATATATATATATGATTAATAAAATTACGTCGAAGCTTTCTGTAGTATAAATGAACTTGTCTAGAGAACATTTAATTCTAGATAGTGGTCATACTTAATTACCTCAAATATTTAAGACTTCTGTAGGGGTACTGTAAACCTTGCAAGTTCTCTTCACCAGAAACGTCGTAGGGACTCACCACGTATTGAATATCTCATATTTGGTATCAAAGATAGAGAAGGTTAAACTCTAATCTTTTTTCCAATTTCATAACTTGTTGTCATAAAGGTACAGTTTTCTCCTATTTACATCCCAAGCTTCGTCAGGTCTTTAAGGATCCGTGACAGGAATGTTATTCCAGCGTTCGTTAAGATGAAAAGTTTTGCTACAGTGTGAAAGCCTCAGTTGCTAAAGAGTTTATTCCATAACCGTAATCACCACCAATATAGTTCTTGATCACCCCCCACACCAACAATTCATACAAAGTCCTCACTCACGGAAAGTACATGTCCAAGGTTCCTTCATCATCATTCTCATTCCTGTAATTATCATCCCCAATCTTTTCATCATAACTTTGAATGTAACATAATGACTTCTCAGACGTGTATATTTTCTATACTTGTAATACTATACCAAGAACGCGTCTCATATCTTCACTGACACCTATAATTAGTAGCCCCTCTGTTTTCTTTTCTGTCACGAATCGCTAATTCTGCATTTGAATAAAAATCCAATCTGATCCTTTATTTCCATTTATCTAGAAACCAACCCTGGAACTGATTTTCCATACAAATGTAGCCTTAGGTAGTTAATCTACATAATATATATATATATATATATATATATATATATATATATATATATATATATATATATATATATATATATATATATATATATATATATATATATATATATATATATATATATATATATATATATATATATATATATCAGAAATACTTATACAAACTGAGAGGTTGGATTTCATAGATCCACAAAAAAATTATCCCATACTCATGTCCGAAAATGCAAGAATAAGGAATTATATGCGAACATTGACAGAAAAAGGAAAAAAAATACGTAGATAAAATACTTTATATCAACACCATACATGTAAATATTAATTATGAACCCATCAATGAGTGTTATACGACTTAATCATTCTTTATATATATATGTCCTCCACCAACATAGATACACTCACTTACACGTCAGACCATGGACTGATGCGCATATTTAAAAACCATTGTCTTGCTGTGAATAGTTGTGCAGTCATCGACAATGCGTTGGTCAAGAAACTCATCTGGATTTTCAGTGTTATACACAAGGTCTTTGAAGTGTCGCCAGAGTAAAATCCAATGATCTGATATCAATTAGGTGATCGTGCAGACCATGATTTTTGTTTTGTTTCTGAGAGCGGACTTCACCTACGAGGGCATATGCCGTCCCTCCAGGCAGACAAAATACTGCCCTTCAGGCCACCACCAGTTCAGAGCGAGTGAACCACACGCTCCGAGAGCTGGTTGATGCTCTCCCCCGTACAGACCATGATACAGGTTCATCCTTCCGGATACTTGATTATAATGATTACATGCCCTCTATCTGTACGTTGGTGAAATGTGCCAGAGCACCATCATGCATAAATTAATCATGCGGATGCTGTAGTTGTCTGGCCAGGGAACATCCTTAATGAGGTTGGAAGTATAAACAAGAAATATCCTTTATACATGACCTGTAAGACGCTGTGGTAAAACAAAGCACTACCACATACCATCCATCACTTTGACCTGAATGTTGCTGGTGTATAACTTCTATCTTACTCCGTGGATTTCCCGCAACCGAAAAAGGATTACAGTGGAAATTTGTTATATACCATGGAATAAGATTTACTTGTGCTGGTCTGGGAGACCTACCCTTTCAGCTAATCAATTAATTCTGGGACACTCTTTTAATCATTTAACCTTTATATATATATATATATATATATATATATATATATATATATATATATATATATATATATATATATATATATATATATATATATATATATATATATATATATATATATATATTTTTTCTATTACGCTGTCCTTCCAACTCTCGCCCCAAATCTTCTGGGGCATCACTTCTTTGAAGGATCTCTGGACGAGACCGACTGCGGCAGGAAGCTTCATTAGCGAAGTGTGGCCGCCTCAACATGGGGTGGTCAGGGGTGAGAAGGTAAAAAAAAAAATATATATATATATATATATATATATATATATATATATATATATATATATATATATATATATATATATATATATATATATATATATATATATATATATATATATATATATATATATATATATATATATATGCTTTTCATTATGTCCCGCAAGATGCAGGGTGGTGTCGACTGAAGAAATAATCATATTTCTTCAACCGAACGTGGGAAGAGAAAAAACTGGTTAAAAAAGTTCCCAGCCTCTAAACTATGCGAAGAACTATTCTTCAATTGTCCTGACTACCTCGAGATAACCATCCTTTATCCAAACTCATTTTTTTTTCTTTTAATATTTAATTTTCCTTTTAACTGTCGAAAGTACGTTAAATCGAAAGATGTGTTGCTTCACCACATATTTTAAAAATAATTTTATTAAATTTCTTTTAATTTACTTTCAAAAAAAAAAAAAAAAAATACTGAAATACTATATCGAAAAATCAAATTTTTCCTTTTTCAACTTCGTTCAATATTATTTTATACGCATTAATTCCTTAAACAAACTGGAATTGTAGGAAGATGGTCTTGAAGCATTAGATCCAATAGCTTCTCTTTTCCTTACGATGTTCCAAACTTTTCTTCCCATCTGCTTTCAAAAGTACACACACACGCATATATATATATATATATATATATATATATATATATATATATATATATATATATATATATATATATATATATATATATATATATATATATATATATATATATATATATATATATATATATATATATATATATATTTTATTTATTTTTTTTTTTTTTTTTTATTTTTTTTTTTGAGATATTGTGTTCGAAGGAAGTGTTATTATTTTACTTAATTTAACTTCAAATCTGTCTATAATGCTTATCTTTAAGAGTTAAAAGAGCCGCAAAAAAAATTTGGCTTCCTTTTCAGTGATGAAATCGTCACATTCGTTGTCATGGGCTTATAAAGAGTTATTTCCTATTTCCTCTTCACTATATCGGTTTTTTTTTTTTTTTTTTTTTTTTTTTAACATATTATTATTCCTCTCTCTCTTTCTCTCTCGCACACGCTCGAACTATATACTGTATATGTATAAAAAAAAAAAAAAAAAAAAAAGCGGAGGCGATAGCCACAATTACTGATAAAACACACAATCGGCGTTTCTATATTCAACCAATATCATCATTTTCACTTCTGCAACAATTAAATAGAAAGTTTGCAATATAACCTTTTAAACCAATAATAATAATAAAAGAATTTAGAATGTTTTAAAAAGTATAGTACAATATGTTAAATAATATAGTAATAATAATAATTAATGATAAAATAGCAAGACTTAATTATAGTAATAATAATAATAATAATGTTTCTTTATTCATTTTTGAGTTACAAATTTTATACAAATAAAAATCGTATACTTTATATGTATTAATACAAACTTAAAATGGGGGGTCTGGGGCAGGAACTCGTCCTTTGAGTACATTAAACTTATACCTAATAATAATAAACAATCTTTATTTTAAAAAAATAAAAAAATTCCTCCAAGAAACATATATTGGATACTTTTTGTTTTATGATACATTAAAGTCGCAAACTTAACCTAACCTATCTCTTTAAAAATAATGATAATAAAATAATAATTTTACAGTAACAATAATAATACTAAAATAACTGTAAGCTAAATGTCAGTACAGTAATAAAAAAGTAAATAATAATAGAGATAACAACAATGGCAATAATAATAATGAAAAAAACAACAATATTAATAATAATAATAATGGTAATAACAACAACAATAATAATAATGACTATGACGATAATATTAAAAATAAAAATAATAATGACTATAATTATATTATTGTAGTAGTAGTAAAAAATAATAATAAAGATATTGCAATAATAGTAGTAACAAAAAATAGTGATTAACAACGCTACTACAACCATTAGTTTATTTTTTTTAATGGTAGATTATTAAAAGTAATTAAAACTTTATATTAATTATAATAACGTTAAAAATAATAATTATTATAATTATTGTGGACTTATAATAATATATGGAGAATTTAGTGGTTTTGTGTTGGTAGGAATAAGTGTGGTTAGGTAATTGGGTACCTTCTATAGTATTTTGATGATAGTGATTTTTGACATGTTTCCGAAATGTGTTCAAGTGTTAATTCTTGTATGTTTTTTTTGGAAGTTCATTCCATTGTTCAATGCCCTTGTACGACATAATTCTCCGAAATATAGTTAGTGTGTACTATGTTTCACGTAGTGTAATACTTTTATTTATTTTTTTTTTTAAACTCAGCACCATATCCCGCATGATGGAGAGTGGTGTCGGCTGCAGAAAGTATTCATATTCCTGTAATAATGATAATAATAATATCTACAATTTAAAATCAATTTAGTCATTGTTATAAATCACAAGCAACCTGTAATA
>SEYY01001086.1:5000-7500 GCA_009176605.1 Armadillidium nasatum | reverse complement strand
TAGGAAGTTGAAAAAATAGAAGAAGGGAGAGTGTTCAAGACTTTACCAGTAGAGTACATGTAGGACAGAGCATAGCGGTTAAGTCTGGGGTCAGAGAGTGGACAGAGAAAGGACGAGACTGTGTAGAAAGTGAGTCGCACGCCCTTCTCGGTTGGTATGTGACGAGAGAATTCAGAGAGGTATCATTGTAATAGCGAATTATGAGAGTGACGCAACAATTCGAAGGCAGAAAGAGATTGAGGAGAGTTAGTAAGAGCAGGAGAGTTGATGAGACGAAATGCCCTAGACTCTACCTTCTCTAGGAGAGCTGTATGTATGGAACCAAATACATAGATGTGCGAAGCATACTTCATTCAAGGGCGAACAACACCCCTTTACACAGCAAGCAAATGGGGTGGAGTGAAGAAATACTGAGGCGCCTCAGAAACCCAACCTCTTAGAAGCTTGTTTAGAAAGAGAGTAATGTGATCTTTCCAAGAAAGATCACGAGAAAAGGAAACACCGAGAATATTAAGAACAGATGAATCTGAGTTGAGTGTTTTCGAAGAAGATATCATAGTTGTATGGAAGATTGTGTCGAGTGGAGAGATGGAGGAATTGAGTTTTTGAGGCATTGAAACAACCATGTTTTCTCTGCCCCAATTTGAAATACGAGATAGATCAGAGGTCAGCTGCTCCAAGGCAACCCTCCTTGCGTCTAGTAACTGTTGTTTGAGAGGGGCGCCTTTCAAATTGAAAAGAGTAATGAAGGGTGGAGTCATCAGCATAGGAGTGGATAGGAGATGAAGTAACAGAGAGAAGGTCATTAATGAAAACTAGAAAAAGTGTTGGGGATGAAACAGATAGTTGAGGAACACCACTATTAATAGATTTATAGGATGAACGGTAGCCGTCTATAACCAGAAAGGAAATCATAGAGAAGGCTACAGAGAGAAGGGTAGATTCCGAAAGAGGGAAGTTTGGAAATCAAAGCTTTGTGCCAGACTCTATCGAAAGCTTTCGATATGTCCAGCGCGACAGCAAAAGTTTCACCGAAATGCCGAAGAGCGGAGGACCAAGAGTCAGAGAGAAGGGAAAGAAGATCACCGTAGAGCGTTTCTTACGAAAGCCATACTGGCGATCAGAGATAAGATTAGAAGAATTGAGATTTTTCCAAATCTTTCTGTTAAAGATAGATTTGAAAACTTTAGAAAGAGCGGAAGTTAAAGAAATTGGACGGTAGTTAGGGCTGAGAGGTCCCCCTTCTTTGGCACAGGCTGAATGAGCGCACGTTTCAAGAAAGAAGGGAAGGTTGAAGTAGAAAGACATAGGCGAAATAGTTTACCAAGCACAAGCTTTTTTGAACCACAGAGGATACCATCAGGATTGTTGGCCTTCTTAGTGTAAAGTTCAGAGAGAGCAGAAATGACATCTTTAGAAGAAATTACAATTTTAGGCATAAAAGAGTTAGAGGGGGTTGAAGGAGTAGGAACAGCTCCGGAATTGTCTAAGGTTGAATGAAAGGCAAAAGTTTGAACAAAGAGTTCAGCTTTAGAGGAGGGCAAAACGGCAATTGAACCGTCAGAAGATACTAGAGGAGGGAAAGAGGAAGAAGCAAAGTTAGAGTTGACATTTTTGGCAAAATGCCAAAAAGGGCGAGAGAAAGAGGAGCCAGAAAGATTATCGAATTTCTACGGAGAAAAGAGTTTTGTATCTCGAAGAATAGATTTTGCTCAATTTCGGGATGAAATATAAGTTGAGTGAGGTTCTGGAGTTTGAAGACGACGGTATTCCCTAAAGGCAGCATCCCTGAGGCGAATAGCACGAGAACAGGAGTTAAACCAAGGTTTGTTAGGTTTAGTAGAAAGGAAAGAATATGGAATGTACGCCTCCATGCCAGAGAGAATCACCTCCGTTATGCGCTCTGCACACTCCGAGGAACCCCTCCCACGGAAACAGTAATCATTCCTTGGAAAATCAGAAAAGTAAGACCGCAAGTCAGGCCAGTTAGTGGCACCAAATGCCAGAAACGTTCTCGACGAAGGGGGGCAGTTCTTGTGGAAGACCTGAAGTGACAGAACAAGATACAGAGATAAGAAGGTGATCGGATGAACCAGAGGAGGAAAGAGTTTTACAGTATAAGGGGAAGGATAAGAAGTTAGGAAAAGATCTAGTATGTTGGGTTCATCACCATCAGGGATACGGGTAGGTGCACCAACTGCTCAAGGTTGTTTTGGATAGAAAATTGGTAGGCGAGTTCACCAGCTGGATCAAAAGAACTAGATGAAAGTCATTGGCGGTGGTGAACATTGAAATCTCCTAAAATGATGATTTCGGAGAAAGGAGAAGAAGGAAGAATGTGTTTTATTTTAGAGTTAGATAGTCGAAGAATTTTGGATAGTCTGTAGAGTTAGGAGAAATAAAAGAACAAATAATTTAGTTTTGGAGTTCAAAAAAGTTTAAGCCATAAAGTAAAAGAATTCAAAAGATTCAAATTAGAGACACAAGAAGGACAACATCA
>SEYY01001085.1:65719-78219 GCA_009176605.1 Armadillidium nasatum | reverse complement strand
ATAATAATAATAAATACTAAATAGTTTCCAAACTACTCTCAAGGGTATCCTTTTATGTACGTCTCTGTTCAACTACTCAACCGAAAACTCTGTAGAATGTAATTTAATTAATAATAATAAACAAAATTTGGACTTTTTCCTTCTTTTTTTTTCTATAGCATCACGAGTCTTAAAAAAGCAATATTTTGTCTGCCTGGAGGGACAGTATTTGCCCTTTGCTAGTAAGGTCCTTTCTCGAAAACAAAATCAAAAAACATAAAGAGGCCCAAATCGAAAGTTTTCATTCTTATTATTATTATTTTTTAATATTATTATTATTTATATTAGTTATCCAAAATTACTTGTTTGGAAGGGAATTTTTAAAGAAAACGTATTAATATATATTTTAAGGGATCCTTATTTATATATATATATATATATATATATATATATATATATATAATATATATAATATATATATATATATATATATATATATATATATATATATATATATATATATATATATATATATATATATATATATATATATATATATATATATATATATATATATATATATATATTATATATTGAAGAGAACTAAATGCAAGGACGACAGGACTAGCCATACGGCCTTGTGATTTCTCTGTCAACGGCTTGTAACTACTCCAGAACCAGCATTGGGAACCATTGCTCGGAGAAGCGCAATCTTTTGAAGACCCCTGGGAGAGAGTGTTTGGAGGTTGGTTTGAGAACGATGCTGGTCCTACTGAAAGGGTGAAAACCCTACCTGAAGAGTCTGGATTAGTGATGGATCGGATGTCATATTTTCCAATTTGCGGATGCGGATGCGGATGCGGATGTTGAATTTTGGAGAAGTGCGGATGCGGATGCGGATGCGGATGTTGAATTTTCGAAAGTGCGGATGCGGATGCGGATGCGGATGTTGAATTTTCGAATGCGGATGCGGATGCGGATGCGGATTTTGAATTTTCGAAAGTTCGGATGCGGATGTTAATTTTGATGAGGATGCGGATGCGGATGCGGATGTTAATTTTGATGAGGATGCGGATGCGGATGTTAATTATATATATATATATATATTATATATTATATATATATATATATATATATATATATATATATATATTATATATATTATATATATTATATATATATATATATATATATATATATATATATATATATATATATATATATATTTCACTATCACCTTTCCCACTTTCGTGAGGTGGTGCCCGCCACAATTCCCTTACAAACATAACTATTCTTACCTTTCAACGCTTTCACCACCTCCCTCCATCTCTGTCTCCACAAATCTTCTGCCCTCGCCTAAACTTAAATTCCTTCCATCAAAATCACTCTCACTCCATCCATCCATCTCCACTTCGGCCTTCCCCTATCTACATCGGATCTACGTACCTTGCCAACCATTCTGTTCTCTTTCATTCTTCACATATGTCCAAACCATTTTAGCACATCCTCCTCCTCTCTATCAATTACACCCTTCTTCCATTTACACATCTCCCTTATTCTTTCATTTCTAATCCTATCAATCCTTCTCAATTTATATATCGCTCTCAAATCTTTCATCTCAAAGACATTGAAACTTTTTCTCGACCGAGCACTTATCGTCTATGTTTCACACACATACAATACAGAAGGTGAACACATACATTCAAACATTCTTATCTTTATTTCTTTCGAAAATTTTCCTTTCTTCTATACTTTTCTTAGGCCCCCCAATACTTTCATTCCTTCTACCACTCTGTTCTTTATTTCTTTTTCCGTCCCACCCTTACCTTCCACCCAACATTACTAGATATTTGAATTCATTCACCTCCTCAAGTTTCCATTCTCACACTTCTACAAACCAATTCCTCCTCCACATTTCCTCATCCCCACCTCCAATCCTCATAACTTTATTCTTCGCTGGATTGAATTTCAATCTCGTGTTTGCACATTTCCCTTCAAACTCTCTCACAAGTATTCTCATCTTTTCTCCAGATTCTGCCACCAACACATGCCGCATCATCTGCAAAAAGTAAAACATTCACTTCACATTCACCCTCCATATTTCTCAACGTAATACTCTTCCCTTCTCTCTCCATTTTTCTAAGTAAACCATTCATCAATAGATTAAATAACATGGAGATATTACAAACCCCTGTCTCAATCCCACTCCTATGCTAAACCAATCCGATAGTTCTCTCTTCACCCTCACTCTTGATCTACAATTCGCATATATATATATATATATATATATATAATATATATATATATATATATATATATATATATATAATATATATATATATATATATATATATATATATATAATATATATATATATATATATATATATATATATATATATATATATATATATATATATATATATATAATATATATATATATATATTAGTGATGGATCGGATGTCATATTTTCTAATTTGCGGATGCGGATGCGGATGTCGAATTTTGGAGAAGTGCGGATGCGGATGCGGATGCGGATGTTGAATTTTGGAAAGTGCGGATGTGGATGCGGATGCGGATGTTGAATTTCCGAAAGTGCGGATGCGGATGCGGATGCGGATGTTGAATTTTCGAAAATGCGGATGCGGATGCGGATGCCATCACTAGTCTGGATAGGACTCATGGACCGGCATGGGGACCGGCGAGCCGAAGAACTTGATCTTTTGGAGGGCTCTGGGAGAACTTCTTCAAGCAGATGGGGAAAGATGCTGGTTCCACTGACAGTGAAAACCCTTCCTGGGAGAGGATATATATATATATATATATATATATATATATATATATATATATATATATATATATATATATATATATATATATATATATATATATATATATATATATTATAATATATATTATTATATATATTTATATTTATATTTATATTTATATTTATATTTATATTTATATTTATATTATATTTATATTTATATATATATATATATATATATATATATATATATATATATATATATATATATATATATATATATATATATATATATATATATATATATATATATATATATATATATATTGCCTCACCAGCAATAATTTTGAACTGTCCAATAATTATAACAATAGCAAAAGAACCTCATAAACTTGATAAATTTTGTTAAAATCTAAAAACAAAAAACTATAATAAATTTCCGATCAAGTTTTGACTAAGTCAAAAAAGCAAGACTGACTTATTCGACGTAGAAGATAAAATCTTTAATTTCTTACTCCGAAGATTTGAACAAGAAGTTTTATATAGAGGTCTAAACTATTTTAATAATAATACACTTGTCAACACGCTTCGAGATACATTTTTCTGGCGTATGGAGTATTTCTTAGTAATTTAATTTAAATAAAGCCAAAAGTTACATTCTGGACCTCTCTTATAATAAATCACATTTTCATTACCAAATGTTCAACAGTAAAGGTCTTCGTTTATTATTTTGTTTACCAAAAATTAGCAAAATTGCTACCCGTCAATATGAAAGGAATATTAAAAGTTGTAGTAAATGTATACATACTGACTAGGCTGTAACATCCCCGAAAATATAACGAAAACTTTCGTCTTTTCTTAATGTTCTTGGCAGTTCCTTTTTTCATAATCCTTCTTGGAAGGATCACATAATATCTCTCTTACTAAAAACAAATTTCTTAAATGATGGGTGCTTCGGGACTCATCCAGAACTACTACACACCAACCTAGTTGCTCTGTCATGAGGGTTTAATTCGTCGTTGCATGGAGTAAGGATTTTAAAATTGAACTGATTTCACAAACACATCCCGAAGAAATGGTGTAGTCTATGGTTTTTCGTCTGATATATTCTTCAGATCTTATTGCTTCTCCTAATATCTTATTGGTGGTCAAAATTTTGTTAAATTAAAAAGAGAGAGAGAACTTCTTAATAATTAAATCTCAAACTTTCTTTAGGGAAGAGCCAGTGAAACTCTTCCCTCACAATGACACTCTTTGTCTCTCAAGCTCTTTGGCTCTAGACTCAATAGTTTATGATGATTCTCTCATGAACTCTAAGTATACTTGTGAATCATACACGTATTTAAAAATTCTGGAACACTCCTCCTTCCTCTATTTTTAACATTATTTTTGATTTGCACAGGTTCAATCATAATATAATTAATGTCTATAGTTCACATACGTTTATTTACCTACAATCCAGGTTTAATATGTAATTTTCTTCAACTCGGGTAGGTTTTACGCAGTTGTTAGCTATTTTATATATATATATATATATATATATATATATATATATATATATATATATATATATATATATATATATATATATATATATATATATATATATATATATATATATATATAATATATATATATATATATATATATATATATATATATATATATATATATATATATATATATATATATATATATATATATATATATATATATATATATATATATATATATATATATATATATATATATATATATATATATATATATATATATATATATATATATATATATATATATATATATATATATATATATATATATATATATATATATATATATATATATATATATATATATATATATATATATATATATATATATATATATATATATATATATATATATATAATATATATAGTATATGTTTGTTATTATATTAATATTATCGCTGAAGTATTTTATATTAATATTATAATATATTATATAATATATATATATATATATATATATATATATATATATATATATATATATATATATATATATATATATATATATATATATATATATATATATATATATATATATATATATATATAAGAACTACGTTTCGAGACATTCAAAGCCCTCTTCAGGACTTCTGCAATTAGGAATTATAAAAGAATATAATAATGTAATAATAATAATATAATAATAATAATAATAATAATAAAAATAATACCATTTTTTTTTTTTTTTTTTTTTTTTTTTTTTTTATTTTAATATATATAATATATATAATATATATATATATATATATATATATATATATATATATATATATATATATATATATATATATATATATATATATATATATATATATATATATATATATATATAATATATCCTAAGGAATGTGATCAAGTACATATTGATGATGTCTCTTCAGATGATAATGGCCAAGATTTAAGGTAAATAATAATAATAATTTCAAAAAAAAAAAAAAAAAAAAAAAAAAAAAATATTTATTTTATTTATTTTATTTTATTTATTTACTATTTTTTCTATATATATATATATATATATATATATATATATATATATATATATATATATATATATATATATATATATATATATATATATATATATATATATATATATATATATATATATATTCCTCTTTTATGAGATTTTGATTCTACCTTAATTGGGATGATGCTTTTAGGATAATTTAGGATAATTATCTGGCAACCACGAGTTGCCAGAATTAAATCTCGTTTAAAAAAGGCTTACTCAATCTTGCATGTAATTATAAGAATGAGATAAATTTTGCTACATGCTTCAGCAAGGAAATAATATATATATAGGAGGGATTTAGAATTTATCTTTAGTTTCTGTTATTATTATTATTATTATTAGAATTTATCTTTAATCAGTTATTATTATCATTATCATCATTATTATTATTATTATTATTATTTTTTATTATTATTATTATTATTATTATTATTATTATTTATTATTATTAGAATTTATCTTTAGTTCCTATTAAATGTCAGGTCCTCATATTTCCTGTTAAGAGATCAGCTTCAAAGTACAATAAACGAAGGTTATTAATTTTGCTGATCTGAATATTTCCTATCAAGATTCTCAAGTCCCATTCCCTTTAGCTAATATATATATATATATATATATATATATATATATATATATATATATATATATATATATATATATATATATATATATATATATATATATATATATATATATATATATTCAGGGTAGGCTAGGTAAGCGCCGCTTACCCTAATGATGCAACTGAAATCATTTCTTAAATTGAATTTATAAATGCGAGTTTTTTCTATGTAAAAATGAGACGCATAATAGAGCTTTGTAAGCGGCCACCTTGACCTTCATAAAATGACTCAATTTTAATCGGTCGAGCTTGCGCAAATTCTATTAGCTTTCCTGCCAGAAGTCCACGTATTAAATGAAAAATATAAGCGGCAAGCTTGCTGCTTTCTCTTCAGTTATGATTTATATACGTTCGATGTATTGTTTAATATTGTGTTCATTATTTTTTTTATTTAGCCATATATATATATATATATATATATATATATATATATATATATATATATATATATATATATATATATATATATATATATATATATATATATATATATATATATATATATATATATATATATATATATATGCTATTAAATTTCCTTTTTAGTAATTACAACTTCACAACGGATGGTTTCAGTTCTGCCAACACAAATCCCTCCATGTGTTTAGGAACCGGTGTGAGAGGCGGTGTCGACTGGATGAGAAAATTAGCCTTCCGCTACAGGAAGATCAAAGAAATATACAATGCCTATCGCAATAATGCTGGAGGTATTTTGTTGTTTATTTTTATTGTTAAGATTTTTAATATAAAAGTTGGCATTCTCTTTTTCGAAGAGGGGAACCTGGGGTACCTCTAGGTAGTTTCTGCATAGAATCTTTAAGTATATGCTAATTACCTTACCTTTATGTTAGTACTGATACAATGTATATGAACTTAGTAATAGTTTTTGGGGATTTACTCCTCATAACAGGTGTCAAAGGTTAAAATGTACTTAAATAAAAAGGTAATATTTCAATTATATATAATTTTATCTTTAAGGGCTTAAGAGTAGTAGAAATGCTTTTAAATTTTATACCTTTTTTATTACGTTCGACTCCACCACAATGCATTTAGATAATTTTTTATTTTATTTTATTTTATTTTTTTTTTAAATAAAAGGTAAAAGACACCAATAAAGATTTTATAATAGATTAATATCTTTCTTCACCAAAATATAGTTATTTTAAGTCTCTGCAAAAAAAGAATTGACTATTATTTAACTTCGACTTCAATTGCATTCAATTCTCCTTTCAGGACTTCTTGACCCAGAGAGTCGAGAAAAGTGGCTAAGACTCCGTCAAGATATTGAAACCCTCACAGATTCTTGGCTGACGGAGGCCATGAAATGCCTGCAGTTTATAAATTCAAGGTAAGTTAATGCAAGTTATATTTTTATTTTATTTTTTTATTTTATTTTATTTTATTTTATTTATTTATTTTTTTTTTTTTTTATTTTTTTTTATTTTTTTTTTTTTTTTTTTTTTTTTTTGCGTGCTTCAAAAACATCTTTTCTTATAATTTGAATTATATCACTTTTATTTTTATCGTAAGAAAAATAAAATAATATAAATTCAGATAAAGAAATTACAATAGATAATTTCAAAGTTATTTTCAACATTTTACTTGATGTTTTTTTTTTTTAATTTAAATAAAAATTCTGTTCATAGAGAGTAACTTTTTTTTATTTTGTAACTTTTTTCTTTTAGGCCAAACTGTGTTAATGTTCTTGTAACAACGACGCAACTCGTGCCTGCCTTGAGTAAATTGCTTCTTCACGGGCTAGGCCCCATTTTCCCAATTGAAAACGTTTATTCTGCTACTAAAGTTGGTAAGTAAACTATCATGTAATATTAGAAGTAATTATATTCCATTATTATTTATCATTTCTAATCTTATATAATATATTATTATTATTATTTTACGGTAATATTATTATTATTATATATGAAATAATTATTTTTTATTATTGGTTAAAACCAGAATCCCAAATACATAATGTACAATCATGGTGTATTATAATATTGTATGTAATAAAAAATAACACCTTTTTGTATAAGATATTTCAAGAACTACAATTTATTTTACAGGAAAAGAAAGTTGCTTTGAAAGAATATCATCAAGATTCGGGAGAAAACCCGTCTATGTTGTGGTGGGAGATGGACAAGATGAAATTGCAGCAGCAAAGCAGGTCATTATTTTTTTATTTAACTTATTTATTTTAATTTTTAAATTTTTATTTTATTTATTTAACTTATTTATTTTATTTTTATTTAAATTTTTTTTTTATTTATTTAATTTTTTATTTAACTTTATGTATTTCATTTTTATTTAAATTATTTTATTTTTATTAAAATTTTTATTTTATTTTTATTTAACTTATTTATTTTATTTTTATTTAAATTTTTATTTTATTTTTTAAATTTTTATTTTTGTTTTTATTTAAATTTATTTCATTTTTTAATTTTATTTATTTAACTTATTTATTTAATATTTTATTTAACTTTGTGTATTTCATTTTTATTTAAATTATTTTATTTTTATTTAAATTTTTATTTTATTTTTATTTAACATTTATTTTACTTTTTAAAATTTTATATTATTTTTTATTTAACTTACTTATTTTATTTTTTATTTAAATTTTTATTTTATTTTTTAATTTAATTTATTTTATTTTTATTTAAATTTTTATTTTATTTTTTATTCTTTGTTTAACTTATTCATTTTATGTTTTTGTTTAAATTATTTATTTTTTAATTTTTTATTTCTTATTTATTTTATTTTTTATTTATTTTATTTATTTAAATTTTTATTTTATTTTTATTTAACTTATTTTATTTTTTATTTAAATTTTTATTTTATTTTTTAATTTTTGTTTAAATTATTTTTTTATTTTTTATTTAAATTTTTATTTTATTTTTCATTTGTTTTAATATAAATTTAATATTCTACAGCTTTTAATTTAAATTTTTTTTTTTTTAATTTCTAACAATTAATCTTAATTTATGGTAGCTGTATTTTAAAAATTTTTAAATTAGGTTTATTTATATACTTCGTTTTTGTTTGTTTGTTTATTTATTTATTTATTCATTTATTTATTTAATTAATTTTCATAAACTTAGGTATGAGTTATTTTTTTTATTTATATAAGCTAATACAATTAAATATTTGATCTTCACTGCATTAGAGTAGGGATATAAACAACTATTGGCCTCAAATGATCGCATATAATATTTTTAGAGTATTAATTATTATTATCATTATTATTATTAGTATTATTATTATTATTATTATTATTATTATTATTATTATTATTGTTATTATTATTATTATTATTATTATAGGCCACATTTTCGATGAGCCACGACAGCTTCTGAAAAAATAAAAGAATAAAAAAATATTACTATTATTATCATTTATTATTAATTTTAGCTTATTAATTTCTATTTTTCATTTTTATTATTATTATTATTTTATTATTATTATTATTATTATTATTATTATTATTTATTATTTTTATTTATTTTAACATTATTTTTATCAGGGTTGAGGATTATTTTTATTTTTTATTTAAAAAAATAAAAAAATTTTTTTTTTTTTTTTTTTTTTTTTTTTTTATTTTTTTTTTATTTTTTATTTGTGATTTTTTTAGTTACAACTTTTTTATTAGTAAGCTTATTCACCTAAGTAATAATTAATATGTAAATATAATTAGTTAATTAGTATAATTAAGTAAGTTTTTTAATTATATTTTTTTATATTAAAACGATGAAGAAAACGCGACTGTATTTGAATTTTTCTCTTTAAAGAAAATAAGGACATTATATTATGTTATTATATTTAAAAATATTTTATGGTTCGGTGCTGTTATTTAATTTTTATTTTTATATTAAGATAATTACAAAAAAAAAAAAATAAATAAAAAATAGAAATATATTTTTAGCGTTGGAACACTCGGCAATTAGAGTTTGAAAAAAAAAAAAAAATTCTTTAATTTAAAAAATAAGCAAATAGGGACATTTGGAGCTTTGATTAGAATATTTTAATGTAAGTGAATTGGCCGATTAAATCAGTTATTTAATAGAAAAAAAAATTTTATTTGGAAGGGAGGGGGAAAGATTTTGTTGTATCATTGCTGAATACTGACACATTTCAATCCTAAAGCTATTTATTCTCTTTGATTCCTTTTTTTTTTATTCAATACATTTTTCTACAATTTATTAATTACTTAATTTTATGGAAAATAATTAAAAATTTTTAATTTACTTTTTTTAAAATTTAAAGAAATTATTTTATTATTTTTAATAATTTTTTTTAATTTTTTTTTTTATTATTATTATATAAATAAAAATAATAAAATTTTAAAAAAAAAAATATTTCTATTGAATTTTAAAATTAAAATTTTTTATATAACTCACCAGACTTTTACAGTAAATATCTAAAGGCAGAATTCAAAAGTAAAACAGTGTTACTGGTTTCAAAAATTTAGTAAAATAATATCGTTGGACATTGATTAATTTTTCCCTCCAGGACAAAACGATATTTAAATTTATATTGATTTTAATTTATTTATTTTTTAATTTCTCTTGATATTGTGAACTTAAAAATATATTATATTAATTTTTTAAAAAAAATTTAAAAATCATTAAAAAAAAAAAATCACGTAGAAATCAACTAATTTATATGATTTGATTTTTATTATACAACCCTGATTACTATTATTTTATTATTATTTTTATTATTATTTTTATTATTATTATATATTATTATTATTATTATTATTATTATTATTATTATTATTATTATTATTATTATTATTATTATTATTATTATTATTATTATTATTATTATTATTATTATTATTATTATTATTATTATTATTATTATTATTATTATTATTATTATTATAATTATTATTATTAATATTATTATTTTATTTTTATTTTAATTTTATTTTTAAATTATTATTATCAATGTTATTATTGTCTTTTATAATGCTTGCTGAATATCCTTATTTATTATTATTTATTATTATTATTATTATTATTATTATTATTATTATTTTTATTTTTATTTTTTATTTTATTTATTTATTTATTTATTTTTTTTTTTTTGACGATTTGATTTGTGGGTATACTTTGCTAATAATTTTATTATGCAATTAATATTAATTAAAAATTTTAAATTTAATTAAAAATTTCAATGCAAATAAAAAATTATTCTTTTGAGTTAATTTTTGAAAATTTAGATGATGAATTTATTTAGAATTTCGTATATCTTATATAATATATGATATTATTAAATTCTTATTTATATTAAATTATATTTTTTTTACGCGAATTATTTTAATTATATTACTTAAATATTAAATTACTTATTTTATATTTATAATAAGTTTGTAATATAATATACGAGTAATATATGAGAATAAAATATATAATATGATTAATGTAAATGAAAAATATTACTGGCCTATTATATTATATATATTATTATATATTATATTATATTATATTATATTATATTATTTATATATATTATATATATTATATTATTATTTTTTTTTCTTCTGCAGATGGATTTTCCTTTCTGGAGGATACGCGCGCATCAAGATTTTGTAAACCTTTATAAAGCTCTAAGTATTTGTGGACTCTGAAGATAAAACTCTTCAAAAGATGTTTTTCCTCCTGACGAAGAGCATCACGAAGATTACCTTGAAGAGCAAAGAAGATCCTCTACATTATCTTTTTCTTTCACTTTAAAGTAACAAGCTTGTAATAATTCGTTTTAAGGATAATGTGTATACAGATTATTATTATTATTATTATTATTATTATTATTATTATTATTATTATTATTATTATTATTATTATTATTATTATTATTATTATTATTATTATTATTATTATTATTATTATTATTATTATTATTATTATTATTATTATTATTATTATTATTACTGTTAACTTAATAGTTTTTTTTGCTTGTATATTTGCTATATTTAATTCTTTTTTTCTTGTATTGTTATCATGGCTGATGGTTGCTGTCCCTAATTTAAGAGTCATCCAAATATTGTTGTATAAATACTGGAATTCATTAGTCTTAAATTTTTAAATGAATTTTACATTATTGTTTTACTGATGAAAATATTCTTATAAATTTTTAGTTTGACAAATTTTTGTGAAATTACCATTTTTTTAACATTATTAGATATTATTATTTTTATCATTGTTATTATTATTATTATTATTATTATTATTATTATTATTATTATTATTATTATTATTATTATTATAATCATTATAAATTATCTTATCATTATTATTATTACTATTCTTATAATTATCATTATTATTATTATTATTATTATTATTATTATTATTATTATTATTATTATTATTATTATTATTATTATCTTTATTATCTGATTATTTATTATTAAAATAATAATTATTGTAATTATTATTAATATTATTATTGATTATTTTTTAACAAATTTTAAAGATAAAAGAAAAGGAATAAGAAAATTGTATATAAAAGTATCAAAATTTTGATAAATATACATTAATAATAATAATAATAATAATA
>SEYY01001085.1:43219-63219 GCA_009176605.1 Armadillidium nasatum | reverse complement strand
ATGAATTCAAAGTTAAACATTGAGTTTATTCCAACAAATAAAAATAAAAATAAAATTTTGCGAAATATAAAACTCTTCATTGCTTAGCGAATACTTCAGTTTATGAAAAGGGAAGTGAATGCTACAATTATCTTGCTAATACTGATGCTAATCAGTTATTTATTAAAATTGGTGTAACGATAGGGTAATTGACTCATGCGTTTCAAGGCTCTGCTTCAATCCTTCTTGCGAATCAATCCTTCTTGTATTGGTAAGAACCCGTTAAAATGAATTCAAAGTTAAACATTGAGTTTATTCCAACAAATAAAAATAAAAATAAAAATTTTGCGAAATATAAAACTCTTCATTGCTTAGCGAATACTTCAGTTTATGAAAAGGGAAGTGAATGCTACAATTATCTTGCTAATACTGATGCTAATCAGTTATTTATTAAAATTGGTGTAACGATAGGGTAATTGACTCATGCGTTTCAAGGCTCTGCTTCAATCCTTCTTGCGAATCAATCCTTCTTGTATTGGTAAGAACCCGTTAAAATGAATTCAAAGTTAAACATTGAGTTTATTCCAACAAATAAAAATAAAAAAAAAATTTTTGCGAAATATAAAACTCTTCATTGCTTAGCGAATACTTCAGTTTATGAAAAGGGAAGTGAATGCTACAATTATCTTGCTAATACTGATGCTAATCAGTTATTTATTAAAATTGGTGTAACGATAGGGTAATTGACTCATGCGTTTCAAGGCTCTGCTTCAATCCTTCTTGCGAATCAATCCTTCTTGTATTGGTAAGAACCCGTTAAAATGAATTCAAAGTTAAACATTGAGTTTATTCCAACAAATAAAAATAAAAATAAAAATTTTGCGAAATATAAAACTCTTCATTGCTTAGCGAATACTTCAGTTTATGAAAAGGGTAGTGAATGCTACAATTATCTTGCTAATACTGATGCCAATCAGTTATTTATTAAAATTGGTGTAACGATAGGGGAATTGACTCATGCGTTTCAAGGCTCTGCTTCAATCCTTCTTGCGAATCAATCCTTCTTGTATTGGTAAGAACCCGTTAAAATGAATTCAAAGTTAAACATTGAGTTTATTCCAACAAATAAAAATAAAAATAAAAATTTTGCGAAATATAAAACTCTTCATTGCTTAGCGAATACTTCAGTTTATGAAAAGTGTAGTGAATGCTACAATTATCTTGCTAATACTGATGCCAATCAGTTATTTATTAAAATTGGTGTAACGATAGGGTAATTGACTCATGCGTTTCAAGGCTCTGCTTCAATCCTTCTTGCGAATCAATCCTTCTTGTATTGGTAAGAACCCGTTAAAATGAATTCAAAGTTAAACATTGAGTTTATTCCAACAAATAAAAATAAAAATAAAAATTTTGCGAAATATAAAACTCTTCATTGCTTAGCGAATACTTCAGTTTATGAAAAGTGTAGTGAATGCTACAATTATCTTGCTAATACTGATGCTAATCAGTTATTTTTTAAAATTGGTGTAACGATAGGGTAATTGACTCATGCGTTTCAAGGCTCTGCTTCAATCCTTCTTGCGAATCAATCCTTCTTGTATTGGTAAGAACCCGTTAAAATGAATTCAAAGTTAAACATTGAGTTTATTCCAACAAATAAAAATAAAAATAAAATTTTGCGAAATATAAAACTCTTCATTGCTTAGCGAATACTTCAGTTTATGAAAAGGGTAGTGAATGCTACAATTATCTTGCTAATACTGATGCCAATCAGTTATTTATTAAAATTGGTGTAACGATAGGGGAATTGACTCATGCGTTTCAAGGCTCTGCTTCAATCCTTCTTGCGAATCAATCCTTCTTGTATTGGTAAGAACCCGTTAAAATGAATTCAAAGTTAAACATTGAGTTTATTCCAACAAACAAAAATAAAAATAAAAATTTTGCGAAATATAAAACTCTTCATTGCTTAGCGAATACTTCAGTTTATGAAAAGGGTAGTGAATGCTACAATTATCTTGCTAATACTGATGCTAATCAGTTATTTATTAAAATTGGTGTAACGATAGGGTAATTGACTCATGCGTTTCAAGGCTCTGCTTCAATCCTTCTTGCGAATCTTAGAAAGTTTCCTTACACGAATATAAAACATCTAGAAAGAAACGCACAGCCTTTTACACGTATATTTCACGACCCCGGACACAAATAATTTACTTTGAAAGAGGAAAAGACTCAAAGGTTACTAATCTCGGTAAGTACTTTATAAGAATTTTAGTAGATTATAGCCATAAACTTGGTAATTATAAATAATAATAAAATTGGTAATTATACTTGTGTAGGCATAGCCAACACACACACACACACACACACACACACACATATATATATATATATATATATATATATATATATATATATATATATATATATATATATATATATATATAAATATATTATCTTCCTCGAAAGATCCAACTGACAGGACGATAGTCCTTCCTGTGGGATGAAGATTATTATTATTTATATATATATATATATATATATATATATATATATATATATATATATATATATATATATATATATATATATATATATATATATATATATATATATATATATTATATATATTATATATTATATATAATGAAAATATTACGAATACGTACCTTATTTATTTGTATGAGAGATTTAATATCCTGTCCCTTTGAATAAAATAATAGTTTTATCATATATTTCTTCATTTTCACAAAGAGGAACCAATAGTTTTTTTTCATTTGATATCCTGGCTAAATCATTTAACCTTTCACTACTCATTTTATTTAGCAAGTATGATTTGATCCGTTTTAAACATGAGAACGATTAATCTGCACTATTGGATGTTACGGATAGTGTTGCCATCAAGATTTCCAACCGGAACATTTGATCAAACGCATTACATAGATCAAGTTCTTTTATTTTTTTAAAGTATTATATTCTGGTTTACCTTAAGTTCATCACTGTTCCAAAGAACCTTTAATTCATTGTTCAATTTTTTCCTTTCGAATATTGGATAACTTACCAGTAATGTGTTGAAAAGATCAGTTGGAAATTGATTCCTATAATTAGTAAATTTTTTTTTTTAATAAGATCAAAGAAATTTAATTTTCCAACATCAGGAAACTTGTTTTCTAACTGAGGAATTACATGATCTAAAATATTATAGAACAAAGCTTCCCATTCACTTGTGTCGTTAGATCCTCTCTTATTTTTTGGATGGCCGCACAGTTTAACGGCTTCTCTGTAAACATTTTCAAAAGCTTCTTCTAATTTTATGTGTGTTAATTTGAGGGTCACTTTGTTTACGTTTTTATTGGCTGTAGATATATTTACAGATTTTGCTTGAAGAATACCAAATTAAAATCCACATATACAAAAAACACAATCAATCAGAGTAAGAATATAAAAGAGATTTCTAAAAGAGCATATTTTGAACCCTTTGCCAGTACAATTGCATCATAATCAGTATGCCTTTCTTCGAGAATGGTAACGAAAATTTCAATTAGCATTTCATATGATTCTTTAATAACACAAACAGTTCGTTCTTTAAAATTCCAACGAGTATCTGAAGGTGCAATTGGGTTTTTAAAATTCTCTTTTCTTTTTGATTTTGATTTTTGATGTTTCTTGCAGTAACGCCATTCGTTTCGGAGACTTGCTTAAAAAAGTGAAAACAATTTATATAAGCGAAAAAGCGCTTTACTTAAGTAGTTTTGTTCCATTTAATAAAATCAAATGCGGTCTGTGAGCATAACAATGAGTAAAACAAGACAAATAGATACTTTGCTTTTATTCTGGTTTTAACTCCCGATATATCACCCGCCATAATTGAGTCTCCATCGTAATTCTGGGCAACCAATTTTGATGAGGCACTTTTAAAACAGTCAAGAATCTCAATCACCGTATTTGTCATAGATTCTGTTCCTCTATTTTCTGATATCGGAAAAAAAACTAATGAATCTTTCTTGTATTTTCCAATTTTGGTCTGCATAACGAATAATTTCAGAAAGGTGTTCTGTTATTGATATATCCTTTGTTTCATTCACTTGAATGGAAATGAATAAGGCTTCATTAATTTCTTCTCTAATGCGGTCATCTATATTTTTACTCACGAATGAAATGAGATCGTTTTGAATGCATGATGAAGTTCCTTGAAAAGATTTTGAGTGAAGAACAAGTTCTTTAAATCGACTATTGTATTTCTGCAATAATAAAAGTAGTTCAATGTAGTTAACTTTATTCAAAGAAGACGAACTTTCATCATGCCCTCTGAAAGGAAGATCTTGCTTAGCAAGGAAAATAACAGAATCAATTAGTCTCTTTATTATTTGCCGATTTTCAGACTTCTTCATTATGTTTCTTTATGTGAATTATTTGAGATTGACTCAAAGCCGATCTATGTTGTATTTGCCAAATAGACTTAATTTTAAAGTACATTCCAAGTGATTTTTTGAATAATCGTGTTTCCTACAAAGCCTTACCCAAATTTTTTAAATCAAAATAACCGTCTTTTGCGTGGACATAGGCAACTGTAGGCTTGTCCGCTGTGGTGCCTCCATCTTTCTTACCTTTGTGGAACTCTCTCCCATCTTCTGTATTTCCTTCCGAATTTAATCTCAATTTTTTTAAAGCCCTCGTCTGCTCTCACCTAAGAAATTTGCGTTAGGTGGGACCTGAAAGGGTGGTTTTTATTTTTTTGTATTTTGTACTCTTTTACTTCATTTTTATTCTTCTAACACCCCCTCCTTGAATAGGGCTTTGCCCGTGAGTGGTGGTCTTGTTAAAAAAAACACACACATTCGCTCCTCTTCTCCTTTCTCAGATATCATTACATTAGGTGATTTCAATGCAATGTTCACTACCGCCAATGGCTTTCATCTAGTTCTGATGATCCAGCTGGTGAACTCGCCCACCAATTTTCTATCCAGAATAACCTTGAGCAGTTGGTGGATCTCTCTACCCGTATCCCTACCGTCTTGGTGATGAACTCAACATACTTGATCTTTTCTTAACTTTTTCTCCTTCTCCTCACACTGTTAAACTCTTTCCTCCTTTGGGTCCATCCGATCACCTTCTTGTCTCTGTATCTTGTCCTGTCACTTCAAGTCTTCTGCATCAACAGCCTCCGCCTTCGACAAGGAGACGTTTCTGGCATTTCGTGCCATTAACTGGTCTGACTTGCGGTTGTACTTTTCTAATTTTCCATAGAATTATTTTTGCTTCCGTGGGAGGAGTCCCTCTGAGTGTGCAGAGCGCATAACCAAGGTGATCCTCTCTGGCATGGAGGCGTACATTCTATATTCTTTCCCTTCTTCCAAACCTAACAAACCTTGGTTTAACTCTGTTTGTTCTCGAGCTATCAGTCGCAGGGATGCTGCCTTCACGGACTACCGTCGTCTTCAAACTACAGAACCTCATGAAACTTATATTTCCTCCCGGAATCGTGCAAAATCTATTCTTCAAGATACCAGAAATTCTTTTCTCCGCCGCAAATGCAATAATCTTTCTGGTTCCTTTTCCTCTCACCCTTTCTGGCATTTTGCAAAAAATATTAACACTATCTTTGCTTTTAACTCTTTCCCTCCTTTAGTATCTTCTGACGGAGCAACTGCCGTTTTGCCTTCCTCTAAAGCTGAACTCTTCGCTCAAACTTTTGCTTCTAATTCAACGTTAGACGATTCCAGAGCTGTTCCTACTTCTTCAATCCCCTCCAACTCATTTATGCCTAAAATTGTAATTTCTTCTAAAGACGTCATTTCTACTCTCACTGAGCTTAACACTAAGAAGGCTTACTGTCCTGATGGTATCCCTCCTGTAGTTCTCAAAACTTGTGCTTCCGAGTTTGCACTCTGCCTTGGTAAATTATTTCGTCTATGACTTTCTACTTCAACCTTCCCTTCTTGCTGGAAACGTGCGATCATCCAGCCTGTGCCGAAGAGAGGGACCCCTCTCAACTTTCTAACTTTTGCTGTTGCGCTAGACATATCGAAAGCTTTCGATAGAGTCTGTCATAAAGCTTTGATTTCTAAATTTCCCTCTTTCGGTATCTATCCTTCTCTCTGTGACCTTCTCTCTGATTTCCTTTCCGATCGTTCTATAGCAGCTGTTGTAGGCGGACATCGTTCTCCCTTAAATCTATTAATAGTGGTGTTCCTCATGGATCTGTCCTATCCCCAGCACTTTTAATGCTCTTCATTAATGACCTTCTCTCTGTTACTTCATCGTCTATCCACTCCTATGCTGAGGACTCCACCTTCATTACTCTTTTCAATATGGAAGGCGCCCCTCCCAACAACAGTTAATAGATGCAAGGATGTAGCCTTGGAGCAGCTGACCTCTGATCTATCTTGCATTTCAAATTTGGGTAGAGAGAACATGGTTATTTTCAATGACACCAAAACTCAATTCCTCCATCTCTCTACTCAACACAAACTTCCACACAACTATGATATCTTCTTCGAAAACACTCAACTCAGATATTTATCTCTCCTTGATATTCTTGGTATTTCTTTTTATCGTGATCTTTCTTGGAAATTACACATAACATCTCTTTCTAAACAAGCTTCTAAGAGGTTAGGTGTTCTGAGGCGCCTTCAGTATTTCTTCACTACACCCCAGTTGGTTGCTCTTTATAGGGGTGTTGTTAGCCCCTGTATGGAGTATGCGTCACACATCTGGAGTGGTTCCACTCATACAGCTATCCTTAAAGGGGGAGTCTAGGGCTTTTCGTCTTATCAACTCTCCTGCTCTCACTAATTCTCTCCAATCTCTGTCTGCCAGTCGAATTGTTGCGTCACTCTCCCTCTACTATCGCTATTACAAAGGACGCTGCTCTTCTGAACTCTTTCGTCGCATACCTTCTCCATTGAGAAGGACTCGTGCGACTCGTCTTTTTACACAGTCTCATCCTTTCTCTATCCAACTCTCTGACTCCAAACTTAACCGTTGCTCAATCTTACATGTACTATACTGGTAAAGTCTGGAACACAATCCCTTCATCTATTTTCCCCAACTTCCTATGACTTACATACCTTCAAGCGTCGTGTATCAGGTCACGTCGGTCTTTAATTTGACTAGGTTTCCATCTTTCCCCCTGACTCTGGTGGAAATTTTGGTAGGCCTCTGGCCTTTGCCCACCAGAGTTGATATAAAATATATATATATTATATATATATATATATATATATATATATATATATATATATATATATATATATATATATATATATATATATATATATATATATATATATTTAACTATTGCATAGAAGGGCAGAAGGCTAATTTGAAGAATGAAAATTATTTACTATTTGAAATTTGAATAAAATTAAACAAAGTATAACCTAAACTTACATTATTCATTCCTACTGATAAAAAAAAATTAACAAAAAAAAAATAATTAATCAAGAATTTCGAAACAGTAGAAGTGTAGAAGAGAACAACCATTATATATTACAACTATAGAAACTGGTAAACTGACGCTGATTTTTCAGCCTGTCTGAGCCTTCGACGAAATGCTGACGTTATTTTCCGTCCACTGTGCAGGTCTAGAGTATGAAAAGTGGGTTGTCTGTTCCACGCGTGTGTTGCGCTTAGCATTATGCTATCATGGCAATACAATAGAAATTTTTGAGTGCTGATTTGCATTTATTACTGAAATTTTATGAATAGTCTGCAAAATATTTTAGCCAAATTACAAAATCCTAGTGATCTAGTGAGTAGTGACCTGTGGGATTCTTTTCTGATGTGTTAAATATGAAGGGAAGTACTGATTCTAGAAATCAAACGGTACTTAATTAGTATAGAAGATAGATAAAGAATTTTGAATATCACTGAAATGGTGGTGGAACATTTCTGCCTTTTTTTTGGGGTGGGGGAACTATTCTTTAATTAAAAAAAAAAAAAAAAAAAAACGATGCCTCCATTTATTTTTCCAGGTAAGGAGACCTATTTCCGGAATTTTGTTGAGGGTTTATTCATCTAAGTGAAGGTAGCACTTTACTGTTTGGGAGTGTTTTTTATTATGTTAGTTTAATTCCGTAGAAAGCAATAAAACTTCCAGTACAAACTCGACCAACACAGAACACCAGGAGAGGACCGACCAGAAGAAGAACCAAATGGAACTATGCGACGGAAGAGTTTAGAGGAAGAAGGGAAGTTAACTCCTGTAGTTCTTGAATGGATAGCTTTCAAGGGTTTCATTTCTACAAATGATATCAGATATTTTTTGAAAGTCAAAGAAAATGCAGTGCTGCGTTATTGAGAGAACGGTCTACTGCATGTAATGATCCAATGCTGATTTGTCGTTGAACGATGTTTCCGAAAAGCAAGCTGAAAATATAAATCTTTCTTGCTTCTCAAGGATGAAGAATAGGCGTACATCGACCATCTTCTCCATTGTTCTTAAGAATAAGATTTTAGCAAGATTGATCAGCAGTTTCCTTTATTTCGTGGATTCTTTCCTTTATTTAAACAAGTGTTGCTAACCACACAAGCGGAAACGTGCTTTACACCCAACTCCAGTTATTTAAAGTCAATTAAAAGACTTGCTCAAAAGAATGGAGTTACCTTATAATGATATAAGAGATTTCACCCAGGTCAGGGATCTCATTTTTGAATGCAGACAATACAGAGTAAATGATATTCAGTTAGAGTGAACAGGTAATTTATAGAGAAAATCCATCCCAGTTATAAAAGAGAAATTAGATCATTTTGTGGAAAGTTGCATTTTTTGGAAGGTTTCTGGTAAATGGAAAAACTGACCATTTAACAAAGTTCAACCCAAGGATGTCTACAACTGGCCCTGAGGCCGAATGTTATTCTTTGAACTGGGATTATATTGCATCCTTTCTAGGATGTCTGCTAAAGATCTTTTTTTTTTTTTTTTTGCACATCACCGCCGCTCACGGGCAAAGCCCTATTCAAGGAGGGAGTGCTGGAACAATAGAAGAGATAAAACAACTCACAAGCCCCACCTAACCCAAATTTCGCAGATGAGCACAGACGTGGGACTTAAAGGAATGGAGATTAAATTCAGCAGGAAACACAGAAGATGGGAGAGAATTCCACAAAATAGAGGTGGTTGGAAAGAAGGAGGCACCACAGCGAACAAGCCTGGAGTTGCCTATGTCTACACAAAACTTATGTGCAGACAATGCACCCCTTGTGCTACGAGGACGCCGTAAAGGTGGAGGTATGCGAGTAGACAGTTCCCTCGAGCATTTGCCGCTGTAGTACCTATAGAAAAGAAAAAGGGCACTAACGTCACGTCGCATAGATAAAGGGTCAAGTGAATTTGTAAGAGCAGGACAATTTATAAGTCTTTTAGCCTTTGACTCAACCCTATCCAAAAGACGGGTAAAACCTGAGCCACCCCAGATATGAGAACAGTACTCCATACAAGGGCGGATGAGGTCCTTGTATAACTGAAGTAACTGTGAAAAAGGAAAAAAATTCTCGCAGTCTAAACGGAACTCCCAGCTTCTTTGAGGCCACCCTAGCAACCATTGTGATGTGAGGTTTCCAAGACATTTTTTTGTTTATGTTAAGGCCAAGAATATTTATGTTGTCAATAGGAGAGGCGGAAGAACCGTCGAAAGAAATAGAAAAGTTAGGAGGTGTCTTTGAGAGGGAGATTTCTACAAGTTGAGTTTTTAAAGAGTTGAATTTCACAAGGTTGAGACGACCTCACTGGGAAATTCTATCCAGATCTGCAAGAATGGAATCGGAAAGATGAAGACGAGAGGCAACTCTAGATGCAAAGGATAGAGCAGATTTAAAATGAGTAGATGAATGGAGGGTGGAGTCATCGGCATATGAATGGATTGTGTTAGACGTGCAACTGAGAAGATCATTAATGAAAAGTAGGAATAGAGTAGGAGACAAGACAGAGCCCTGAGGAACACCACTATTGACAGAGAAGAAAAAAGAAGTCGCACCATCAACAACAGCCGAAATGGAACGATTAGAAAGAGATCTAGACATAAGTAAGCAAATAGAAGGAGGGAACCCAAAGGATGTGAGCTTGGAGAACAGTGACGCATGCCACACACGGTCAAATGCCTTGGATATGTCAAGCGCCACCACAAAAGTCTCTCCCATGGTCCCTAAGGGCAGAAGACCATAGATCTGTGAGATAGGAAGTAAATCACCAGTAGACCTCGAGCGCCGAAAGGCATACTGATGATCAGAAAGAAGAGAGTGAGATTCCAGATGATCTAAGAAATGAGAGTTGAGAAGGGTTTCAAAGATCTAAAACAGAATACAAGTGAGAGCTATAGGGCGGTAGTTAGAAGGATCAAAGCGGCTACCTTTTTTCGGAATAGATTGGATTATTGCGCGCTTCCAACACTGAGGAAAAGTACTAGTATTAAGGCAAAGAGAGAAAAGTTGAACGAGGGATGGAGCTAGCTCAGACGCACACTCCCTTATAACTCGGGGAGGAATGCCATATTTTTCACTTGCCTTCCTAACGTTCATAGATTTCAGAAGCCCATGCACCTGATCAAATGTAATCATAGGTAAAGGCATGAGACATCTTAGAGGAGAAGGAGTAGGAGGAGGATTGCCGGAGTCGTCCAGGGTGGAATTAGAAGAAAACAGGAGGCCGAAGAGATTAGCTTATTCAGTAGGAGTGTTAGCAACAGAACCATTAGAGCAGATAAGAGGAGGAAAGGAGGATTTACAGAAGTTGTTAGAGATGTTTTTGGCAAGAGGCCAGAAAGATTTATCAGTAGGAGAATTTAGGAGCTCAGCACACCTTCTTTTAGTGAAAGTCTGCTTTGCTCGCCAAAGAATATCCCTGCAACGATTCCGAGATGAATGAAAATTACCAAGAGTGATAGGAGAAGGAGAATTTTTCCACTCTCGATACGCGATGTCTCTAACCTGAATGGCAAGAGAGCAGGCGTGATTGAACCATGGATTTTGAGGAGAGAAAGATTTAGACGAAGAAGGGATGAACCTGCTTATCCCATCAACAATTACATCCCCCATCTTATCGGCAGAAACCGAAGCGTTTTCAGAGATAAAGCAGTCCATCCAAGGATAGTTAGCATAGAAGCAACTCAAATCCCCCCAGTAAAGCCCGATCAAAGTGCCAGAAGATACGCTTATGGCAGGGTGGAGTAGTTGGAGAGAAAGCATGAAAATTAAGAGTAATTAGGTTGTGGTCAAAGTTACCAATAGGTGCGAGGACAGCGTGTTTATAGAGAGAAGGACTAGTAGTGAAACATAAGTCGAGAGTGCTTAAGAATTGGTTGGGGCGATTCGGAATGTGTGTTGGTTCTTTAATCAGTTGCTCCAGATCGTTGAGAATACTGAATAATACCTCCTCCCCTCATGGATCAGTATGGGAGGAACCCCAACCATTCAGTGTTGTGTACATTGAAACCCCCTTAATAGTGGACCTTTGTATTTGGATGTGAAGATGTAACAGTCTCGTGAGAAGTAGTTAAGTATTCAAAAAAGGTACAAAAATCTGTTCTATTGGGAGAACAGTAGCAGAAACACAAGTTTATTGAAGTGGTAGGAAGAAAAGTTTTAAGCCACAGAACATCAAAGTTAGGAGATTCAAGATTTACAAGACGTGTTACCGGAGTGTTAGTGTTTACGTAGGCACAAACTCCACCCTTAGAAAGGAAATTATGAAATAAGTTATAGTTGGATATATTAAAAAAGTTTGAGGAGGAATTCTTAGATATCTGGGGCTCAGAACATGACAACCTTATGGACAACCTTCCAGACTTGACGTGGAAAAAATTATAAGTAATTTTGAAAATATTGTTTCCTTCTTGTGCAACTGTAAAGGCATGAAGAAACAATTCCATCTTAAAGATAGTCATATTAGGAGCTGCAAGATTGACTTTATATTGTTTATATAACAGTTTCTTCTCTCAGATCGCACTGGAAAATTCTGAAACTACCTCTGACTGATTGAACATATATTTGCTGTAGAACTGGGAATGCTTTTCTCTGCGACTGAAAGAAGAGTATCTTCGAAAATGCTTTTATGAGTTTGCTGTAGTTGGAAATTGTACCATCGTCAGAAAGGTTCTTAGCAACAGTAAAGTTGTAAATGATGGACCAGTCTGTGCCATATCTTCACCGTAAGTTGTATTGTAATGGTCGCTACCACTAAAGTCATTATGGCGTGCTTAAGAAAACGCATCCAGAATCGCATGGGAACCTCAAGTTCATAAGGTGAAAAATCAGTGTTGAGGTAGATCAAAGGAAATGAGTTCAATATTTCTACCAACGAAGAGAAGGCTACGAAATCATAAACGTTTCCCCACAAAGGATGATGTAATTTAAAATTTTTTAAAGTCAATAAAAAGAGAGTGAGATGCTGGAAAAATTATACATGATCCTCCTTGTAGTATTGACAAATAAATTGAACAGTCTGAAGAATCACGGACAGATGAATCCTAATAGTTACTTCGTGTAAAGTGACCTGAAGGGAAATATAAAAATGGAGAATGGCTCCATGGACGAGGATGGTGATTGTTTGATGGAATCTTATTCACAGATTATGGAGTTACTATAACAGAGAGTGGAAAGAGAACGTGACCTCAGAGTTGCAACTTATTACCAAATATATTGCAGACTGTATGTTGTAATAAAACGGCTGATTCCTCAATGTTGTAGTAGCATTTTGGCTATTCCATTGAAAGAAAGTTGTCTTTTGAGATGGTTTTCACTGTTCCAAGGAAACATGCGACTCGAAATAACCGTCACGATGTTATTAGCATGATCATGAACAGGAAGAGTGGGGCTGGGGATAAAGCGAGTGTCTTGAGACTCATAACAATTCAGAGCAGAGTAATCGAAGATATTGACAGGTCACAAAGCAGAGACATAGTTATGTGATGGTGATAAAGTCAGTTTTCTCTTTCCTGTACTTATTTGTACAAAAAGGTTGTTGATTACGTAGAGTTAATGAGTTATCTCTCTCTCTCTCTCGTTCGGGGTATCTGTAATCCCATAATTTTGCTTTAGATTTTCCTTTGAGCTTGCCTCGCTCAAACTAAACTTAATCTTGTGAATCTCATTCAGAAATTCACTAATACTTTCTTATTGCTACCGCAGATACGATTCTGTCTGCTTCGTTTGATAAAGGAGGGAACGTAGCTTATTAAAGGATTTTTCCATGTATTGTTCGCAGCAAAAAAAAACTATGATCAGCATTTTCCTAAAGTATCAGTGAAACTACTAGAAAAAATTATCTTTTTCTTTTCTTTATCTAGGTAGAAAAATGATTTGGAAGCTTTTAGGATACAAGATATTAATACCATTTATCTGAAAATAAAATGCTAAACAACTTGGTTAAGACTTGTTAATTTGGATATTGGAATGTTAAATAATTATTCAATGAATTTAAAATTTCCATTCGATCTTATTGAAATTATTTGATAATGATTTTTAATTATCAGTGATACTTTTAATAATAAATATTGTTTCTATTATCCTATTTCGACACGGATTTAAAAGTAGGAAAACATTTCGGTAAGCGTTAGCTAAATTTTATTTAAACTTTTATTTATAGTTCTTTAATTAGGGTATAGTATTCTTCTAGTGTCTGAAATTTGTTCCAATAAGAAATTTCAAGTTCAATTTTGAGAAAGAAACGATTTCTGGAAATGGAACATTGTTAAGTATTATCTGATCATAAAAACTTTTAGTTCATTCCACTTAAATATTTTTCAGCTACGCTAATAAAATTATATATAAAATAAAGTATAAGGTTTAAATAAATTTGCACATTAATGAAAACTTTTTATTGAAATAAATCATATATTATTTTAATAAAACTAATTATGCATTTTTCTTAATAGTACAAAGCCTAAGAAGTAATTTCTTAAAAAAAGAGATTCAACATCATAAAAAAATTTACACATATACATATATTTATTATAAATACTAGTAATATACAAAGCATTCACTTTCAGATGACTGAACTTCATATATTTACGACATACTGAACAGAGTTTATATGTCAATGAAAGAGGGTTTGTACCATACAGTCGAGATTCAAAGATCATCAAGGTATGTTCACACATGTTTACTAAACTATATTCTTCTGTAGATTACACAAAGTTTATGAAAACTTGCTTAAACTTTCATATATGACTTTTCACTAACCTTATGTAAACGCATTTAAAGATAGTGAAGTAGAAAAAAATAAAGGTAAAAAAATTTTATTTGTAAAAAATAATGATTTCAAAGAGCACTTATCACAATAAAAAATAAAAATGTTCAAATTGTACAAATGAGCAAAATAAAACTCTGTTTTCTCTTATACATTGTTCAAGGAGAAAAAGTACGCCCAAAATAGAAACATCGTAGAAATTAAGTCCATCCTAAAAGAAAGACGATAGGTACTGAAAAAGGATAATATCACATCTCGCTCACGATTCTCCTTGAATGAGAATATGAGGAAAATATAATCTTATCTCTTAACGTCATATCTCTCAAAAGTCTCTTTATCAATGAATGCATATTATTGCATGCAATTGTTATCTCTTAAGATCCTATCTCTCACAATTTTCTTTCTCAATAAAGAGGTAAGGGAGATATGACATTATCTCTTAACGCCCTATCACTCCCACGCTTCATTCTCAGTGAATAGGTCAGAGATATGACATTATCTCTTAACGTCCTATCACTCCCACGCCTCATTCTTAGTGAATAGGTCAGAGATATGACATTATCTCTTAACATCATATCTCTTAGACTTCTCCTCTTTCAAGGAATAAATGAGGGTGCACTCTCTGTTAACCATATCACATAAAGCAGAATCCGACTGAGTTCTGTTAAACTTAAGAATTTCACTTCTTCCAGTAATTTCTTGATTCACAATTTCACCAACTTTATCGATAAGATCCCCTAAATCATTAATTTTACTTGGATCTTTCTTAGTTTCGTCATCATCATCGTCATCGTCATCTTCGTCATTAGGCTCTTGAGAACTTGTTGTTTCTGAATACATTGAATCTGTTTCTTTAACCTCTTTGTGTGAAGGAATGACAGCCATGGTCCAGCAAGAGAGTTTCCGTCTCAAAGATTTTCGAAGTTTCTGAGGATGGAATGAATGTTCTCCTTGTTGTAATTCTTCCGTATCGTCTTTAGGTCCATTTTCCATGTCTGTTATATCTGTTAATTTAAATTATATATATATATATATATATATATATATATATATATATATATATATATATATATATATATATATATATATATATATATATATATATATATATATATATATATATATATATATATATATAGAGAGAGAGAGAGAGAGAGAGAGAGAGACACAGACAGACAGACAGACAGACAGACAGACAGACAGACAGAGAGGAAAATCAGAATGAATTCCAAAGTTAAAGGGTGACGAACCGCAATATCCGGGCTTGAAAATTTGTACTACATAAATGCAAATTATAAATGTATTTCATAATGAAATTGAATAGCAGTTTTGCCTGCCATAAATAATGACGTAGGTTGCTGTTTCTCAACTCAAATAAACGAAGAAACGCGGAAATGACGTCATTAAATTTTCAATGTTCTTTGACGAAAGTTGAAAGATTTAAATCAACTGACCAATCACAGAATAAAATTGCCTAAAATTACGTCATCGAAATTCTCAAAGTACCATTATCCAGAAGTTGAAAGATTTTAAATCACAGAATAAAATTGCTCAAAATTACGTCACCGAAACTCTCAAAGTACCGTTATATAGACTTTTATAGCTTTACATTTTATTACTTATTTGTAATCTGATGACAGAGACAGAAATGGAAATGTTCTAGACATTGTCAGTAGAGTGAATGATAAAACGAATTTTCTGGTTAATTATATCTAGAGTTAAAAAGCTAGATAAAGAATGGATAAAATTGCATGCAGTAGCACTTAACACAAGCATGAAGTATGCGACATATTTCAGAAGTGGTGTCCATAATAATATCGGTAGTATAGTGTTTTAATAATTATGAGACAAGAGAGGGATTTATTAAAATCAGTAAGAGTAAGAGAGTTTATGAGAGAAAACAACCAAGTAGAGCAGTGTGAGTCAAATCACTTCAGATGAGAGACATGTACTTCGAAAGAGTGGGGGATACCCTTAAATTGGGTAAAACAATTCAGTAATGGAAAAAAGTTCTGAAGAGTCTCACCTCAATTCTGTGAAAACTCATTCAAAGCAGAAATAGAATGTCTTTCCAAGAAATATAAAGAGAAAAGCAAGCATTGAATATATAAAGAACAAAAGATTGGGAATTATATTTTCAGAGAAGATGCCACTGTTGCGAGGAAGTTTAGGTCGAACATTAAGGATGAATTGGATTTTTTTGAGACATTATAAATACCGATGCTTTTCTTTCTCTGAATAGAAAAAGAGCAAGATCAGAAGTATATTTCTTCAGGATATTCCATTATACATCAGCTATTTGAAGCTACATTTTAAGATGAAAAAAATACTTAAGGGTGCATTCGTCAATACAGAAAAGTAAAGAAGTACACAAATGATGAAATAAAGAAGAAAAAATATAGATAAAGAAACGAAAACTTAAAGAACTCAACTATTAACACTTTAAAGTTGATAAATTGCAGTCTACAATTTATAGTTAATATAAAAAATTAGAAGAAAGATGGTTACGGAGAGAAAGATGAAAAGAAAGTTAAAAAAATTGAAAATCAAAGGTTCGTGTTAAACTCTACTGAAAGTATTCTATATGTCTAATTTAACAACAAAAATTTTACTGAAATAATGAAGTTTCATTCACCAATAGTCAGAAAGAAGGAAAAGACTACCAGCGGGTCATTTCTAAAAGGATGTTATGGTAACAATTTAAATCATAGTAGAAAAATTAAGATGGTTTCCAAAGCTTTTATTTTTATTTCAAATTCAAAAACTTTGGAAAAGAAAATAGATTGAAGTTAGTTGCAATTATAGATTTAGAAACTTTTAATATTTTCAATACAGGTTGAATGAGGGTACTCTTCTTACAGGAGGATAAAAGCAAAAATGAAAAGGCAGGGACGAAACAGTTTAAAAAATATAAGTTCAGTAACAAATATTTTGAGAACAGTTGAAGGAATACCACCAGAACCATTCATGTTCTTGGTAGTAAGTTCAAACACTAAAAATCATATAAAAAGAAGAAATTTGATTTAAATGAGTAAGAAGGAAGGTTGTGGGATATATATATATATATATATATATATATATATATATATATATATATATATATATATATATATATATATATATATATATATATATATATATATATATATATATATATATATATATATATATATATATATATATATATATATATATATATATATATATATATATATATATATATACCTTCAATAACAATTCCGTCATGGGACATTTTCTTCTCGCGATGCACGTTGTTGTTTTGCTTCAATTTCATTTTCTTTTCATGGGCTTCACGATTCATTTTTTTGATGAGTTTTTTCTTCTCATCTGATTCCTTAATTACAGACGACGCGATATTCATAAATATTTCCATAGGGTCAACTTCTTTGCTTAATTTGCGTTTCTGAAATATATATATATATATATATATATATATATATATATATATATATATATATATATATATATATATATATATATATATATATATATATATATATATATATATATATATATATATATATATATAAGAGATCCGATTTTGTAGACAGCTAGTGCCAGTGCCAGTCCAGTACTGAGGGGAGCGCCTGTGCAATTGGTGGGGAAATTGGTCACCCTCTTTCCTGAATCCTTTTTTGCGGTTAAATTAAGGGGAAAGTGGCTGCCACGCTCTTTCCTGAGATATTTTTAATCCAATTAATCTGGATAAACCTTTAATCCGTGATTTTATTACCTAATTAATTATGCTAATCCCCTTAATTCGTTAATTTTGGCATAACTATTTATGTTAATCCCTTTCACCGTTTAAGCCCACCCCCTCTTTTTGCACGTGCCACACTTCTTTTTGGCCCTCATGAAAATCTAGTGCTAGTGCCAGGGCCAAACTCATACTCTTTCCTGAGTGTCTTTTCTAGTTTTCCTAGCAATTTCTAGCATTTCCTTGCAACTTCTAGAAAGTTGCACCCTTGGTTAGACTATGCCCACTCTTTACGAGGAGAATGCCAGCGCCAGCGACAGCTGGCACTGAGGATAAGGCACATTTGTGAGGTCTTCGGTGATGGCGTCACCCACTTGTTTGCATGCGCACACACACATGCACACAAACACCTGACCCTGTGATGCCATAACACTAGGTTATCATGACACTCATCATCCATCAGCCATCTTGGATTGTTGATTACCTTGTTTCGACATCTTGATCACATGGTTTCCACTATTTTGAATTTCCGATCACGTTGTTTTCATCTTCGTAGATTTTTCTCGAGTGGTTTCAGTCATCTTCATCACGTGATATCCGCCATCTTGTTCAAGTGGTTTCCTACATCTTGGATTTGGATTTGAATTTTCAAGCAATATTTTTGGCTGTAGAGCTATCTATTGAGTGAAAATCAGACTTCAAATAATATTCCGAATGAGGACACGAACTCTTAAAACTTCGGTGAGTCCAGGATTCGAAATCTCGTCCTTCTGATTTGAATTCCACCAAATCGGTTCATGCCTTAGAAATTATAATTTGGTCTATTTATGCCCACATTCCTCTTCAGACTTTATTGATTATATATAATCATCCATTGTTACGTATTATAATACACTTACGTCATCAATGGCATCCTTTTGTTATATATTTTTATATAGCAATCTTTATCGTATTAATATGACGTCACATTTTTGATTCATGACGTCATCAACAGTATCACGGGACTGTGAACCCGCAGGAGTCAAATTTAAAGATTCAGAATTTGTTGGATCCTCAGGTCCATATCTGCGATGGCACCCCTCCGGGCGCAGGAGGGGGCGCCGAAATAAAGCGGGTGCGACCGCATGTCTAACTACACGGAGTGCGTGGAATAACGCAGCGCGCTAACGAGTACGCATACACTCATGATATATAAGAATTTAAAAACATTTTATTTTTAGTGAAATCTGGCAACACTGTTTAATTGCTATCATCTTTATACTTCAAATTCTTATGACGTCACGACCATAAATTCTTATGACGTCATATATTTTCATTGGTTATTAGCTTTCAAGTTCTGACTTGAATCTCGTTAGGGACCAAGAAAGAGCGTGACTAATTTCATCTCATATGGCACTAACACTTCTCTAAATGCTATCTAGCACTGGTACTGTCTACAAAATCGGGGCCCTTCTATATATATATATATATATATATATATATATATATATATATATATATATATATATATATATATATATATATATATATATATATATATATATATATATATATATATATATATATATATATATATATATATATATATATATATATATATATATATATATATATATATATATATATATATATATATATATATATATATATATATATATATATATATATATATATATATATATATATATATATATATATATATATATATATATATATATATATATATATATATATATATATATATATATATATATATATATTAGGGATGGAGTGAAGTATCGGTATCGGTATCGGTATCGGCAAGTATCGGCATATTTTCCGATACCGGTATCGGTATCGGTATCGGCAAATTTTTTGGATAAGAGTAAAGTATCGGTATCGGTATCGGTAGTAGTATCGGCATATTTTCCGATACCGATACCGGTATCGGTATCGGTATCGGTATCTGGTAATTTTTTGGTATCGGTATCGGTATCGGTATCGGTAAAAATTTTGGTATCGCTCCATCCCTAATATATATAAAACTGTAAGACTACGTTAATACCAGTTATTAAATTGTATTTACATTCATTCATTTTCTGAATAATATTAATTTATAAACGATAAAAATCTTCT
>SEYY01001085.1:23219-28219 GCA_009176605.1 Armadillidium nasatum | reverse complement strand
TATTCGATGTTTTATAAACACGCGTCTTTCAAACATTCCGTTCGATTACAGGAATTCCTTCATTCCGATTTTAATACACAAAATTTACTAATTCTGAGATTAGGATCTAACATTCGTCTTTCGATAACAAAACCCTGGTAAAACATCTTTTATTTCTTTCTCTCTTTCTTTTTATAAGTTGCCACCACCACTCTCGGGCAAAGCCCTATTAGAGGAGTGTGGTTCTTATCCTGGGGAAATTGAGTTATATGTTATTCCTGACCAAGTTGATAAACTACACAGATTATTTTGATTTTGAACATGTAATCCCTGCTCCGTCTCAGCCAAATCAAGGGAATTTTTTACCACCGTGGGGGTGGTTTCGAATCCTTAAAGGGAGATCCTCTGTGGTAAGAACAAGTTTAGAGAGAATGGGACAAATGTGATATTTGTATGTTGGAATAGCGTGGTGAACTGTTGCAAGTCTTGTCTTTGTTTTCAAGCAATGTGTGAGTGTTGAGATCAGCATAATAATACACCATGCCATAAACTGTAATTAATTAATTAACTACTGTAAATCTCTTACGAAAGTCAATTTTTTGTGTCAGTTAAGGTAACTTGATCTGAGGTTCCAACCTCGATTTGTGTATTTTGCAACACACTCACAAGAGAGAGGGGCGAACCTTGATCCTGAAGTCAGAGAAAACAGACTTAACCCACTGAGTTACCGTGAACTCCAAACAATCCTACCAATCTTTATAGTCCTTCTTATTCCCATAGTCCTTCAATTTTCTTGCTAAGAAGCAAAATCTTCGTCGAAGACAAAAGTAGAGTTTAAAACTCAGAGAGTGGAATAGGTTAGTTCTTTTTTAAAGATGAAGGTTCCTTCCGGGAGGTAATGATGATATATTTATATATATATTTTTATATCTGTTTCTACTTTTAAATATTCTATTTAATAATAGAAATATGAATTTAGGTCTCTTCAAATAACATTTTATATATTTTTATTTCAGTTCTAAAATCACTTTAAATTTTTATTTTTTATTCAATTGCTAAATTTAGAGACTGAATGATGGGAAAGTGTCACTAGAGACAGGAAATAAAACGGATATTATATATATATATATATATATATATATATATATATATATATATATATATATATATATATATATATATATATATATATATATATATATATATATATATATATATATATATACCTACTGAAGCTTCAACTTGAAACTTTCCTTTTACCAGAGAAGATCTTTATATCCAGCATGGAACGACGTCATTACGCTGAGAGGTGGTCATGCACGGTACTGAGGTACCATCAACACATCCTATGGACAACACATGTACCTACAGGGTCATGCTCGCTTTTCTCCATGCATCTATGTCCCCATGTATAGTTTATAAAGGGACATTCCCATACCCTTCTGTACTTACATGTGAGTATAATGTACCTCTCGTCATGTATGAACCATATTAAACATATCGTGGTCTATACCCTGTAGTTTTTCTTACTTTTAAGCACCTTTTGCTCAGTGGTGGTTAAATATATATATATATATATATTATATATATATATATATATATATATATATATATATATATATATATATATATATATATATATATATATATATATATATATATAGCATCTAACTTTCTTTCTAGTCATTCATTCCATTTTGGTTGTTGTTGATCATGGGGCGACTTCCTCTTCCTCTTCCTTTCCTGTCAGTAGCCTCAAAGAAGCTGAGAGTTTTATTTGGGCTGCGAGTTTTTTTCCTTCCTCGAAGTTATACAAGGACCACATCCACCCTTGTATGGAGTACTGTTTTCATATCTGGAGTCTCAGTTTTTACCCGTCTTTTGGATAGGGTCGAGTCAAAGGTCAAATGACATAAACTGTTTCTTTCTTTCCATTAACATGACCCTTAATTTTCTGTAATGTGATGTTGCTGCTTTGTTTCTTTTCTACAGGTAATACAGCAATAATTCTCTAGGAAACTGACGACTGGTACATCTGCACTTTTACGACGTCCTCGTAGCACTTGGGGTTCAATGTCTGTACAAGAATTTTTTGTATATATAGACGACTTTACTCTTGTCCCCTTTGGTGTCTTCTTTCTAGCCATCTCTGTTTTGTGGAATTCTCTTCCATCTTCTGTGTTTCCTGCCGAATTTAATCTCAGTTGCTTTAAACTCGGAATCTGCACTACCCTACGAAATTCGCATTAAGTGAAACTTGTAGGTGTTTGAATTCTTCTATTATTTTAACACCCCCTCCTCGAATAATTTGATCAGTAGTGATATATATATATATATATATATATATATATATATATATATATATATATATATATATATATATATATATATATATATATATATATATATATATATATATATATATATATATATATATATATATATATATATATATATATATATATATATATATATATATATATATATATATATATATATATATATATATATATATATATATATATATATATATATATATATATATATATATATATATATATATATATATATATATATATATATATATATATATATATATATATATATATATATATATATATATATATATATATATATATATATATATATATATATATATAGAGAGTAGAGACTGATGGCCTTCAGAGTATATAAGTTAAGAATCCTAATGACGAATTTATTTTTTAAACTTTTTTCCTTTACAATTGTTTTTCAGATTTCTTCTAAACGTATTTTCCTTTAAAATTTCCTTCAAGTTCATTTAAATTTTATTCATTCATCTTTATATATATATATATATATATATATATATATATATATATATATATATATATATATATATATATATATATATATATATATATATATATATATATATATATATATATAATATATGAATATTCAGAAAACCCTAAAATAACGTGCTTATATATAAGTAAAACATTAAAACAACTTTAAACGTTTCTGACGACGTTTCAGCCCGGAACACCGGGTCCTCATCAGGTCCAGCTTGATATGCATATATATATATATATATATATATATATATATATATATATATATATATATATATATATATATATATATATATATATATTATATATATATATATATATATAATATATATAGTCTATAAATATATAATTAAAAAAAAAAAAAAAAAAAAAAAGGGTAAAAAAAAAATAAAAAAATTAAAAAAAAAATAAAGTGAAGAAAAAAAGTCTTACATAATTCTTTAGGATTTAAAATAAAAAAAAGTTAAATATCAAAATAATCAATTCAACTACTAACTAAATAGCTCAGTGAATAAATAACTAGTTAGATAACTAATGTCTAACTGCCTAATCAGTTATCTTACTAACAATCTTATTAACTAAATAAATGTAAAAATTTATCTAAATTTATCTAAATAATTTATTATACTTATCATCAACATATAAATTTAATAACAAATTATGCAGTTATTTTCTTATTCTTATTACGACAATATATCTGCTAATAAGAAAATAAGAAAAATAGAGACAGTTAGAAGCCACACATTCCTATCGAGACTGTCTCAGTCGAAACAAATAATAATAATTCTAATACTAATACATGCAACAAAGACATTTAGAGGCAGTTAGAAGCCACACGGGAGTAGTGGTGCCAGATTTAGCTACTTTTCGAAAAATCTGGCAACCTAAGCCAAAACGGGATTTTGATTTGCGAGGCTATCCCAGACAAAACAAATAATAATAATTCTAATACTAATACATGCAGCAAAGAATAGGTCTATGCTATCCCCAGATATCAATAGGAAGTTGAGGAGTCTTCAGACAATTCACATTCTTGCGTATTGGTAACTAAATAGTAACGTCTGCAAGGTTGAGAGTAGTATAGGGGCACTTTCAGAGGGTGCCAGATTTAGCTACTTTTCGAAAACTCTGACAACCTGTCCCTAACGGTCTTTTCTGCAATTGAGTGCAATCCTGCATTCTCAGGGATCTTCCTGACGTTTCCTTTGACGGTTCACGGACCCACGCGAACCCCAGCCCCCCAGATTCGAAAAATTTCAGCAAGAATGAACAGCAAAGAAAATGATCACGAAAGAGAGTGAGGGGAACGCAGCTGTTTTGCAAGCTCAGGCAACTTGCTAATATCATTTTGGGGGGTTCACGGGGCCCCCGCGGGGTCCCCTTCCCTAGACTTGAGGCCAATTTCAATGGGTTGAACCCCCAAAAATGGTGTCAGGAAAGAGTGTGAGGTCAATTTGAGCGGAGTGATTTGCTTTGCAAATCAAAATCCCGTTTTGGCTTAGGTTGCCAGATTTTACTACTGTTGAGCTTCGTTTAATATTATAATCTTAATGTTATAATTTATTTGTCGTTAATAAACGTTCAATTTATATGAAGGCAATTGAAAGTTTAAAGTAACTGTGATTTTTATCATTATTATTATTATTATTATTATTATTATTATTATTATTATTATTATTATTATTATTATTATTATTATTATTATTATTATTATATATTATTATTATTATTATTATTATTATATTATTATTATTATTATTATTATTATTATTATTATTATTATTATTATTATTATTATTATTATTATTGTTATTATTATTATCGTTATTGTTATTATTATTATATTATGATTATTATTATTATTATTATTATTATTATTATTATTATTATTATTATTATTATTATTATTATTATTATTATTACTATTGCAGCACAGCGCTAATTAAATAACATTGCCTAACTAGGACATGAAGAATTGAATTACGTATGAATATTTATAACCTTGCCTCATAAATAAAGAGAAAAAGGCAACACAGTCACGTTCTGACTCATCTTGACTCGCTAGTCGTGTACGAATTAATATTATTGGAAGTTGAAGATTCATTCACGCCTTATGGGTGATATTTGAGGTGAAGGTATTGATTTGGGGTGGGTAATTTTGATCTAGGTTTTTTTTTTCTAAACTGT
>SEYY01001084.1:61328-83430 GCA_009176605.1 Armadillidium nasatum | reverse complement strand
GGCGTTAAAAATGGCCCTGCGACTTTTCAACGTGCAATGCGGTTAGCTTTATGTCACATACCTTGGCAGGAAGTAATGATCTATTTGGACGATGTCCTCATTATAAGCCAGACCTTCGAAAAACACCTTACTATCCTAGAAGAAGTCTTAACAGCATTTATCAAAGCTGGCTTTCAAACTGAAACCCTCAAAAACCAATCTCCTAAGGACAGAAGTAAAGTTTTTAGGACACCAGATTTCATACCAAGGTATGATTCCTCTAGAAAAGAACATCAAAGGTGTAAAAGATTTCCCAGTTCCAAAGACCGTTCGACAAGTTAGACAATTTATGGGGCTAGTAAACTTTTACCGACGTCACATACCCCATTGTTCCGAAATAGCCAAACCTCTTTTCGACTTATTAAAACTTACTAAAAACTTCCAATGGACTGATCAATGCCAACAAGCTTTCGAATGTCTTAAAGAAAAACTAACCACCCCACCTCTATTATCTTATCCAGATAGAACTCCAAACGCAAATCCACTTTTTCTCCATACTGATGCTTCTGGTATTGGTGCAGGTGCATGCCTGAGCCAAATACAGGAAGACATAGACAAACCAATAGCATACATTTCTATGGTATTTTCAAAAGCTCAACGAGCATATAGTACAACTGAACGCGAAGTAGCCGCCATTAGGTGGGCTATACGATCCCTTAAACCATTTTTATACGGGATTAGAGTGATTATTTTCACCGATCACAAACCTCTTCTTTTTCTACACAATATGCCTCTAGTGAACCAACGAGTAGCCAGAACATTGGAAGAATTAAACGATATCGACTATGAGCTCAATTATGTGCCTGGAAAAGAAAATATAGTCGCAGATATCCTTTCTCGAGTTCCATACGAATTGCAAATCCAAAATAATAAGGATACCTATTTACCAGAATTACCCGAAGGGTTTATGATGATTATAATACCTGGAGGAGGTGATTCGCTCTTCCAGTGTTTTTCCCAATTTCTAAATGGAAAATTAGATTTTCACCTATTAATAAGACAAGAGGTTGTCCAAGAATTGCTAGATAACCGTGAAAAGTATCACATACCTACAGGAAGAGAAGCAAAACAAACATTAAAACAGTTACAACTAACTAAATTCCCCGGACAATTGCCATTTACCCATAGTATTGAAGCTTTCTCAAATTTATATCTAGTTCGAGTATTAGTTTACTATAGTAAAGATCATCCCTTACATTTCGGTAATCCCAATTATACAGATATTTGTTGTTTATATTGTATGGGAGGTATTCATTATAACTTATTAAATCCCACTAAATCAAAATTGCCTCAAACAGCTATTGATGCCTTATCTAGTTTCCCAATTTTATCAGCCCCAGTAGTAGTACTTCATTTATTAGACTCCGAAGAGTCCGAAGAAGTAGAGAATGATATTTTAATAGAAAATTCTCCTGCACCATCAATAGTCACAATTGATGGTGAGGAAAGTGATAATTTAGTTGAAATAGAAACCCTCCAAATTCATAATTTTTCTCTTTTAATAAACCCACAAGACTCTGTGGAAGTAACAATGACCCATATTATGGAATGTCAATCAAACGATCCAATTCTTAAACGACTAAAGAATGCCATTAGCAAAAATCAACCCTTCTTAGGTCCCCTTAAAAATTTTTCCTATGCTCGTAATTCTATCTCTATATATAATAATTATTTAATCCACCGAAATAGAAAAGACCATTATCACTATTTAGTCTCATTCAATTTTGCTTTACAGGTTGCTATAATTAATCACCATGAATTTGCCCATATAGGCCAAAACAAGTTATATGCACTTTTAGATTGGATCATATGGCATCCCAAAATTAAGACTGATATGTAAAGACATTTCAATGACATGCCACCATTGTCAGCTGGGAAAAAGTTTCTAATATTTACCATGCCCCTCCGATGTTAAAGATTAATACTAAATTTCCCTTTGAATTAGTTAGCTGTAGACCTATTACAATTACCAAAGTCATCTAAAGGAAATAGTTACATTTTTGTTTTAATTGATCATTATAGTAAAGTGGATAGCCACAGTTCCCCTTAGATCAAAAGCATACTTCCCTAGTAACAGCTGCCCTAAGAAATATTCTACCCTATTTGCCATTAATACCCTCCAGACTATTATCAGATAATGCCCGTGAATTCAGAGGTCCTGAATTTGAAGAACTCTTAATACTCCATAATATTAAACATATTTATACCACCCCTTATAACCCATCGTCAAATGGAATCGCAGAAAGAGTCAATCGAACTTTAATCCAATATCTCCGTGGTACATTACGAGATCCATCAAACTGGGACATTCAACTGTCTTCAGTAGCTCTCATATATAATAATACCATCCATTCAGAAACAAAACGTTCTCCAGCTGAAATAATATTACTCTGAAGCTCATGATACCCGTCCAAACCTTCCTTGGACCCGATTCAACGAATATTGGGATGAAGGAAATACCAACTATAAATCCTTCTCAATCGGCCAAGAAGTAGCTTTAAAATTACAATTGCCTGGAGATCGTACTACTAACAAATTCAAGGATCGCTATCAAGGACCATTAACAATAATCAAAGTAAATACTAATAACGTAACGTACATAGTACAGTCTAATGGAAACGCAAGAGATTATATAAAGTCCATCACAAGCAATTGAAGAAATGGTATAGTCCACCCGAATATCTCAAAAACCATCCCTTATTCCATAAATTTTTGACAAAAACGACTCTAAATGACGACGACACAATTGAACGTGTAATACCTCCACCTTTGCTTTTGCCTGAAGTAATAGAAAAGGATCTGGTAGACGATACCCCAATTCAGCCCTGATTTAGATGAAACCGTAGACTCAGATGACGATTTTGTCGGATTTGATGAAACTGATCAAATAAATTCTTTATCACAACAACTTTTATCTCAATTACATAACAGTTTACAAATCATTGATAAAATTCATACATCTAAAATCACTCAGTTACCACAATCAATAATAACTCCTAATGCTATCGATGAATCATTTTCTTTTCATTTAAATGAGCTATTTGCTTCTCCTACTAATTTTTCTCCTACTCCTGATTTATTCTCTCTTACAAATGCTTCTAATTCTCCTACTATCTCTACTCATTTTTCTCCTGTTAATTTGAATACTCAAGTCATGTTATCACCAGTTTCTCCACAACAATCTTCTATTATTTCATACACCCCTCTAACTATTACAAATCAGTTAGTTACTGCAGAATTATATCCTGTTAGGAGATGTTTTCGAAGATTATCATCCGAAAATATAATGTTCAATTTAGAAGATTCTCAAACTTCTGTTTCTAATAATGTTATTAATGATAGATTAGTCAATTCACCTATAACTCCAACTCTAGACGATTCTTTTCTTAAAGAACATCCAATGCAGACCACAATATCTTCTCCTATTGTTTCATCTTCTTCACCTACAACTGAAATCGGTAGTTGTATTATTCATAGTTTTCTACAAACATTTGATGAACAGGATGCATTTATTCATAGCACACCAACATCTAGTAAAAAGTCTGTTCATTGGGCACCTTCTATAAAACTCGAAGAAATAATAACTCCATGTTCTGATATTGAAACAGTAGCTCAGAGAACAAGGCAGAAGAAACCCCATGTTTCTCCTGAATTGCCTTGGGTCCAAGATACTTTGTTAGAAAAACGACGAACTACTAAGCCCTCCATTAAAAAGAGTAAACCTTAAATCCTCCTAAATATTAAACCATCTTAAATATACTACTATATATATATATATATATATGTTGACTATCTAGACGTATATCTCAATTTATTTAACTTTATTTTCAGGTGTTACTAATCGGCCACTCTTGGATATCCTATCTGGAGGATAATTATAATCCTTATGTACATAATCCAGGTAACCATGAGGTTAAGTTTAAGCGCATCATGTTCTCAAAATTTGAAGATATTCCAACTGCTTTAGAAAGGGAATTACGCCCTAGTACGACACATGTTATAGTGTTCTCCATATTTAGACATGCATACAAAAGAATGACTCTTACCCGTAAAGGAAAATCCCATAAACAATATTCGGTGACATTCCCGGATCCAGATTATAGAGCTGAAAGTTCAGTTCCAATTATTAAAGAAATGTTGATGCAAATCAAGAATATCTGTCCCCAAGCTCAATTATACATAATGATACCTGTTTTTCCTGATCTTCCATATTATAACATCTATCGCAATATAAAATTTGCCCCTACTGAAGTCAGGGATTGGTACTATTCCTTGCCACGTTCATCAGCTCAACATTTACACCAAGATACTCATTATGTATATAAAGAACTCATGAGACTCCACTCTTCAGAGATTAGATGGCCAAGAAAACGTACTATAGCCCTCTCAGAAGTACTTCGTTCTTATGAGTAATTCTACCAACCGAAATTACGAAAGCTTATTGATTCCTAATAATGACATTAATTCTTTAGGCCCTAATGGTCCGATGGTGGATGGAATCCATCCTTCCAAAGAATTTATTGATGCCTTATGGAAGATGTTCTATAATTATGATGTCTTTGAAGAACGAACTCCTCATGAATCATTAATGACTAATACGACAAATCCGTCCAAACGAGACACCTCGACCTAAAATGATTCCTCATGAACGAATATCAGGAGATTATAGACGTGACTTACGTTCTAAACTTTCTAGATCTTCGCATTCTGTTCTTTCACCTTCGTTAGAAGTAACAGAAAGTTTACCTAGTACTTCATCAGGGAGTACTAATAGTAGTTACAATGATAGGTTTAATGCTTATTCACCATATGTATCTAAAAAGCGTCCTGCTTCTTCTTCTCATACTATTAGTTCTAAAAGACTTCAAACATCTATTCCTATACCGCATCCAATTCAGCGTATGACCTTAGAACAGATAGGTTTAGTTCAGGGTCGTTTCAATATTTTTGCTTCTTATATGATGGCAATGACCCATCTAAATACTCCTACCATCAGTGAGGATGACATGAAAGCAATGGTTCTTTACTTCTTAAAGGACTTTTCACCAACCTAGTTTATCCAATGAATATTTTTTTTACCCTTTTCCCGTCATGTTATGACGAGTGGGGGGGTATGTAAGGAATTTTCCTGTTACCCTGATCCCAAATTCATTTCCTCTAATATGTTTTAACCAACATATGTCATTAAGTATAAAATTTTTTTGGTTTCAGATACTTTTCTAAAGTAATGCTTGATTTTGTTATCATTTTTGCCATTCATAATCATATCTCTTACTCTATTTTTGTTCTCAATTGCTTAATTGCATGAGTTTTATATATATATATATATATATCAAGTGTATTCAAGGATAAATCAAGGTATGCTTTCTTTACTTTATTTGTTTTCAATGAGATTTTCTTGGTAGACTCAAGCAAATAGTTAATTGGTGTTTTTAATTATTTATAAGGAATTCCAACTTTCCATAAATTGACGACTTGAATAAGATTCTTCAAAAAGTTAAAAGAAAAGACCTCAACTTTGTTGAGGTAAGTTAAACTAAGTTAGGTTTAGTTTCTATTATTAAAAGGTTTTATTATGTATATAATGTATAACACTGTTAATATGGATAGAAAGTAATCTTTTATATAGCTTAAAAAGAAATAAAATATGTTTATAGGTCCATGGTCAGGGAACCTTTGTTTCCCCATCTCATATATCCATGGTCAGGGAGCGTTTGTTTTTCCCAGATTTCCATGGTGAGGGACCTTCTCTGTGTAATAAACGTTCATGGTTTGGAGCCTTCACTGTCACATATCCTACATCCAGTTTGAGGAATTTTATTTGTGACATTTCCATGGTTTGGAACTTTACCTTACCATATATATTCAGAATACTACGAAACTACAAGCATTTCCTTTGATTACATTTATTGTAATTAGCAACACTACACAGATTTTTAGTGTTACAAGATTTCCCCTATAGTGCATTGTTTATTCACATTTACTATTATATATAATTAAATTGTATTATAATAAAACAATTTAAGTGTGGTGAACTACAGTGTCATAATTATATCTCCTTTAATATACAGAGGAGTTGGAAATTGAGTGTAAAAAGCCAATAAAGACTAATCTTCATACTATAAAAATTATGAAGGTAATAAAATTATTTTCATAAGATTGATACAACTTAGGATTAAGTGATAAAAAAATTTATAAATTTATTATTAACCTATATTTTGTTACATCATTCTCCATTGCATAAAAGAAAAACTATATTACGGTTCATATTATTATTTTTATTATTATTTTGTGTTATGTTGTGTGTAATGTTTTACAGTACTAGTGTGCCAGCGCAGTGTATCAGTGATTGAGTGATTGAATGTGTGTATTATATTCTTATTGCTGCAATTAGTTGCAATTAACCCAGGGATACTCTTAAGTTTCAACCTCATTATAAAACCTCACATATATATATATTATTTTATTAAATCATTATTATTATTCGTTTATTATTTTTCCCACATGTGAGTGGAAGTCTATGAGAGGAGTACTTCCTGTACACTTGCTCAGGTAATTATTTTCACCCTAATTGTTCCTCTAATACTCTCGCTTGCATGTGTGGGCATCATTATTTGTTCTAATTCTATATTTTTTTTATTTTTCTTGCTTGAGTGTTGTGTCGCATGTTTACCTAACTTTAAGAAGCTTATCTCCTCTTCTGCTTTGTGACTTGATTTCAAGAGCCTTCCTATTTATCATCTCATCAATCATTTTTTTTGGAGTTAGCACTGGTACGTAACACATAGTCTTATTATATTTTTTAAATTGGTATAAGTTCAGAGACAGTTGTAGCTGTAGAAAGTTATTGAAACTTTCCTTTGGGGATATCGTTGTTCCCAAATGGTGAGAGAGCTACATTTAGTCACTTGACTCTCGTATTCAATAATCACCATAACTTTACTTTAAAACCCCCAGTTAAAATTATAACATATATATATATATATATATATATATATATATATATATATATATAAATATTTAGTGAAAAATTTTAAAAAATTTTTTTTTTTTTTTTTTTTTTTTTTTGACTTTTCTTGCAAACCACTTTTTAAAATGGCTAAAGTGTATTTAAAATTTATGGGCTACAAAAGCTCTAATAGACTTTTGTTCCCAGAGTTATAGAAAAAATGTTTAAGCCAAAAACTGACCAACAATGGAAAAAAAATATTTTTGAAAAAAATCCACCTTTTCAAAAAAAAAAAAAAAAAAAAAAATTGGAACTATAACATTGCTTATTTTGTGGATGTTTAAAGGAAGGGTGGGGGTACAAATTCCTCTATATACTTTATTCAATGCAATTCGTTGGTTTCGAGATATAGCCTTCAAAAAGGTCCATTTTTTATCAAATTTCAAAAATTTCAAAAGTTTGAGAGGCTATATCTTGATTCAAACAAATAGCATTTCATAATGCACTAAATAAATGTTTTTGCCCTGTCCCTCCTCTAAACAATATCCACAAATAAAAAATTAGTAGATAGTTTTTTTAAAAATAATTTTATATAAAAAAATTAAATTTTTTTTCTTTTCTGTTTCTTTTGACAGCTCCTTTTCCGCTAGTAAATGTTCATCTTTGTGTTTTCATTTTAGATACTCCATAAAGATTTGGTTGAAATTTTTTTTACTTGTGGCACCCGGAGGTTCTCTTCTAATTTTCTGGCTGCAGATGTTACATTTAGCTATTTTGAGCCTATCCTGAAACATTGTAAAGTACTCCAATACTGCAGAAGCCGATCTTTTAGCCATATTGACTGAAAGTTTAAAAAAAATAATAATTTTGAAATAATGTAGCTAAATGATACAAGTTTGATACATAGCAATAAAATAACCATGTATAAATACAGGTTAAATTGATAATTTTATATTTTACATTTTTTCAAACTTTACCTTAGGGTTTTACCTAGGTAAACCTGTTGAATCACTATTATGAATTAGAAGTTTTTTATTTTTTTTTAGGACAGAACAGGATAAACGGTATATTACGATTATTAGACTAACGGAATTGTAATTGGAAAGGGCCACTGTCACTATTAAGCGATGGTTTTAAACTAGCAATGTATATGGATTCCAGAATTTTTAGGTCGGTTGATTGGTTGGTTTGTGAAATTATGGAAAAATGGGACGGGTCTCTCATCCCCCTCCCCATCCAGCATTATAACCCATAGCTACAACAAACATCACCCTATAGACCCGTCCCATTTTTCCATAATTTCACAAACCAACCAATCAACCGACCTAAAAATAATCGTAATATACCGTCTATCCTGTCCTTTATCTGACTATTAATTTCTAGTTTTTATCATTTTAATTATTTTTCATTTGTCCCATTTTACAATTCATTTATTTTTACTCATTTATTGTTTATAAGTTTGATTTTGTTTTTACCCCCAGTCATTTTGATAAATTGTTTTAATTTTGTGTATACTTTGTTCTTTTACAGATAATATTTCAATACTTTTTCAGGTAATGCCTCATAGAAATATTATAAAATCTTCATTATAATAAAAATCATATTAAATGGTACTTGTCATTGTTGGAATTTCATAATTTAAAAAGGTAAGTCAAAAGATAATTATGATTCAAAAGTTTTTGTTTGCTTTTCAGTAACATTCTCATGAAAATATATATTTAATGTAAACTTTGAAAAAAGTATGTATTTCAGGTTGAATTTGATATATATATATATATATATATATATATATATATATATATATATATATATATATATATATATATATATATATATATATATATATATATATATATATATATATATATATATATATATATATCAAATTTTAATCCAAAAATTTAAATTTTAATCTTTAATTCAGTAGCAGAAATGTTTTTTTATTAATTGTTAATTCATTAATTCACAAAGAATAAATATATTGTAGGTTATTAACTATTAATATTAATTTAAAAAAAAATAAAACATAAAGACTTTTAAAATAAGCTTATAACTAGTTTTATTGCTTTAACTTAAAGAATTTAATATAGACTGATTTTAAAGTGTAATTGCCAAATAACTAAAGGTATAATTGCATAGTTTTGGTTTCTTTTTGTAATAGACCCTACTTTAGGCTTAGACCTATAAAAAAAAATATTATGGTGTACTATTTTAAATCACAAAATGATTGATATTGAACAGTTATGTTGATACTTTCTGTTCAGACTGTACATATTAAAAGCACCCTCTATGCATGTTAATTTATACAAGTATGCAAGTACCTAATTAGCATGAAAAAAAGATGGTAAGAAATTGCAGCTGTAATATTATTACTAGACTTCGGTAAATTTGACTAAGTCAGAATTTAAATGCAGGGCTGCAAAATCTGGCAATGTTTTTGAGTCATGGACAAATCTCATAATTACTTTGGAAAATCATTTTGTAAAAAAATAATAATCAGCAGTGTATTTGAGACAGTGATTACCATATGTAAGTAATATGAAGGATTCTGCTGAAAAATTCTACCCATTGCTTATTCCTAGATCATTTTTAAATTTATTTTAATTTTATGATATTATAAGTCAAGAAGTAATGATAGTTATTTGAGACAAGTTGTCTTCATAGAAATGATAAGTTATTTTATGTAAAATAAAAATGATAGTTATTTTAGTCAAAAAGAAATCTTGTCAGATGATTAAATTTTGAAAATTTTGTGCTTGCACTATATAGCCTATTTATGCCAATACATTTTTATTTTTAATAACATTAAAACATTAAAAGCCTCAGCTTGTAAGAAATCTTTTTATTTAACTTAAATCTCTAACAGTTAGTTCTATTCTTTGGTTTGTGACCAAAGATTTTAAGAGTAAAAATAAATTGATTATATTATCAAGATGCAATAGAATTCTTCTGTCTCTTACTCATTTCTTATGTCTTAAATATTTTGACTACTATGGGTTTTTCTGCTTACATTTAATATAGTATATTTAACCTTTACATTTCAAGTTAACCTATAATACAAGAATTATTTGTGAAGCTATGTATGATATGAGGAAGGTTCTTTAAAACAGTATTTCTCAAACTTTTAAGCTTTGCAATCCCTCAAAATAGCCAAAACAAAGTTGATAACCTCACAACCCCCTGATACCTCTTATTCCTGGCAGGTGTTAAACTCAAAATTACAGATTAGGATATTTATTGTATGGCTGATTAATAAATGTTATGCTTTGCAGGTGTCAGATTCAGAAGTGTAGTAGTTTGAGAAGTTTATTGTATAGTTGGTTGATAAACTTAAAATATTCAATGCATTTATTTTATGAAAGTAAAATTGTTTAGTTCATTTTTTATATTCATTCAAAAGAATTTAAAATATGAATTTAATGTTTAATCTTTTAGATTTTAATGTAAACAAAGGTTATAAAAGGATATGAGAATATATATATATATATATATATATATATATATATATATATATATATATATATATATATATATATATATATATATATATATATATATATATATATATATATATATATATATATATATAGGAACCGACCGGGGCCCCGGCCCCGGCCAATCCCGGCCATTTTTACTGACCCCGGCCCCGGCCCCGGCTAAAAATCAGGGAAAACCGGGGTTGCCGGCCGGGGTTAAAATGGCAAATTATACAAATTTTTATTTTTTATTTTTTTATTTTCAGCCGATTCTGCTGAAACTTTCAGTGTATATAGATTTTTTACCGGTAAGAAAAGTCAATTTCTAGCGTTTTTCCGAGTCTATTATGGTTAAAAGTATTTTTTTTTTTTTTTTTTTTTTTTTTTTTTGGAAATTTTACCCTTTTTCAATAGAATGGCGGTGCCAAACCACTTTTTAGAATGAGCTGAAAGTTGGACTATTTATTCAAAATTATATGGGCTACAAAAGTCTTAAATAGACTTTTGTCCCCAGAGTTATAGAAAAAATGTTATAAGCCAAAAACTGACCAACTATAGAAAAAAAAATTTTTTGAACTAAAAAAATATACCTTTTCAGACAAAATCTTTTTTAAAAAAATACAACTATAACATTTCCTATTTTTGGTGTGTATAGAGGAGGGGTGGGGCTACAAATTCCTCTATGAACTTTATTCGATGAGATTCGTTGGTTTTGAGGTATAGCCTTCAAAAAGGTCCGTTTTTGGCCAAATTTCAAAAATTCCCAAAGTTTGAGAGGCTATATCTCGCTTCAAACAAAGGGCATTTAAAAATGCACTAAATAAAAATTGTTGCCCTGTTCCTCTTCTAAACAATATTCACAAAAAAAAAAAATAGTAGGTAGCGTTTTTTTTTTTAAATAATTTTTTCCTCCAGAAGGGTACGATTTTTGCAAAAAAAAATTTCGAGAGCTTGTAACTTTTTTCTAGACGTGATATCAAAAATCTATTCCCACCAATGCAAGAAATTGGGGCAAAGGTATTCAGTTAAATTTTCAGCTCAGGTGGACCAGTGGTTTGACCCAGTTATTCATTTTTTTCAACTTTGGGTCCAAATAAATTTCAAATCGTTATAGACTCAAAAAAATGCTCGAAATCAACTCAGAACTTCGTGAAAAAATTCACATACTTTGAAAATTTCAGCTCAATCAGTCAAATAATAAAGAAAAATTTCAAACAAAATATAAGAAAATCAAGATTTTTTTCTTTTCTGTTTCTTTTGACCGCTCCTTTTCTGCTAGTGAATGTTCATCTTTGTGTTTTGATTTTAGATACTCCAAAAAGATTTGGTTGAAATTTTTTTACTTGTAGCACCCGGAGGTTCTCTTCAAATTTTCTGACTGTAGATGTTACATTTAGCTATTCCGAGCCTATCCTGAAACATTGTAAAGTATTCAAATACTGCAGAAGCTGATCTTTTAGCCATATTGACTGAAAGTATAAACAAAATAATAATTTTTAAATAATGCAGCTAAATGATACAAGTTTGATACATAGAGCAATAAAATAACAATGATATATATAAATACAGGTTAAATTGATAATTTTATATCTTACATTTTTTCAAACTTTCCCTTTGGGTCTTACCTAGGTAAACGTGTTAAATCACTATTATGAATTAGAATAATTTTTTTTTTAATTTTTGTACTTTTTTTAAACTTTAAATATTCAAAACTGTAATTTTCTGATTTTTTTTAGAGCAAATGCATATAATCATTAATTTAAGTGAATGTTGGCTATTCTACTCCTTCCTTACAATTAAATAAACCTTATATCTAATTTTCTTAACCTAAAATTTCAGTGCTTTTGACCTCTTTACAAATTTTAGGAAACCCCGGCCATAACCCCGGCCCCGGCCAAATTTGGGTGACCCCGGCCCCGGCCAAATTTGGGTGACCCCGGCCCCGGCCAAATTCCAGCCCCGGTCGGTTCCTATATATATATATATATATATATATATATATATATATATATATATATATATATATATATATATATATATATATATATATATATATATATATATATATATATATATAATGGTGATGGGACAATACTAAAATAATTTGTTTCTGATTCCAATGCCGATTCTTTCACTACTGTGAAAGAATAAGAATATAGTTGCAGTTATGTAATTTGAAACGATTGGTCTTAAAAAAGGCACAAATTATAGACAAAATATACAGTAATAATAATATGCAGGATTGTAACACTGCCTAACGCTTTTTTAAATGCGTTCGCTTCAGGTAATATCAATTTCTTACTACAGGCATTTTCCCTCTCCTCTCTCGCAAATGCCATATGGCTCATTTTGAAAATTATGCAAAAATTTAAATTTATTTTATTTCAAAATTTTAAATACTTTCTTAGTTTTATACACCATATTACAAATTTTTCAGTCAATAAGTGCAGTGTGTTTGCGAAATAATATATTGTTTCACAAATTGGTAATTCACACATTGAAAAGAAATATATTCAGGAGGTGTTTGGCATCTTTTACTCAACATGAAGTTTCATTAATATTTTGAATCATGTTTTATTCTCATTGCATATTACACAAGCATATAGTAATTTTATTACTTTAATACTCATGTAATCTTTCTCTTTATCAATCTTTGTTATATATGACTTTTTAATTACTTCACACATATGTGTGTATAATAGTATATTGGGTGTTGTACGAGAGTTGAATATTTTTATTTATTTATTTTTTTTAAACATCACCACTGCTCACGGGCAGAGCCCTATTCAAGGAGAGGGTGTCTTAATAATAAAAAGATACAAAAAAAAATCCTACAAGTCCAATGTAATACAAATTTCTTAGGTGAACTCAGACGTGGGCTTTAAAGTAATTGGGATTAAATTCAACAGAAAATACAGAAGATAGGAGAGAATTCAGCAAAACAGAGGTGGCTGGAAAGGAGACAGCACCACAGTGGATGAGATAGGAGTTGCCTATGTCCACACAAAATTCATGTGCAGACAGTGCACCCCTTGTGCTATGAGGACATTGTAAAGGTGGAAGTATATGAGTGAACAGTTCCCTCGAGCATTTGCCACTGTAGTACCTATAGAAAAGAGACAAGGCACCAACGTCACATCGCAATGATAAAGATCAGATGATTAGTATGAGAGGAACAGTTTATAAGTCTTTTAGCTTTTGACTCAACCCCATCCAAAAGTTGGGCGAAACCTGAGCCACTTCAGATATGAGAACAGTACTCCATACAAGGGTGGATGAGACCCTTGTACAATTGGAGTAACTGTGGGGAAGAAAAATATTCTTGAAGTCTAAACGGAACTCCTAGCTTCTTTGAGGCCGTCCTAGCAACCATAGTGATGTGAGGTTTCTAAGACCTTTCTTTGTTTATGTGAAGGGTGAGGATATTTATATTGTCAACAGGAGAGATGGGAGAATCGTCGAAAGAAATAGAAAAGTTAGGAAGTGTCTTTGAGAGGGAGATTTTGATAAGTTGAGTTTTTAAAAAGTTGAATTTCACAAGGTTGAGACAACCCAACTGGGAAATTCCATGCAGATCTGCAAGAATGGAATCAGAAAGATGAAGACAAGAGGAAACTAGATGCAAAGGAGGGAGTAGATTTGAAATGAGTAGAAGAATGGAGAGTTGACTCATCGACATATGAATGGACAGGGTTAGATGAGCAGCTGAGAAGATCATTAATGAAGAGTAGGAATAGAGTAGAAGATAAGACACAACCCTGAGGAACACCACTATTGACAGAAAAAGAAGTCGCCCCATCAACAACAGCCAAAATATAACAATTAGAAAGAAGAGGAGGAAACTCAAAGGAGGGGAGCTTAGAAAACTGGGACACATGCCATACCTGGTGAAATGCCTTTGATAAGTCAAGTGCTACCACAAAAGTCTCCCCATGGTCAATAAGAGCAGAAGACTATAAATCTGTGAGATATTAAAGTACAAAGCAGTAAACTTTGAATGTTGAAACCCATACTGATGATCAGAAAGAAGGGAATAGGATTCCAGATGATTTAAGAAATGAGAGTTGAGAAGGGTTTCAAAGATCTTAGACAGAATACAATTGAAAGCTATAGGGCGATATTTAAAAGAATCAGAGCAGTTACCTTTTTTAGGAATAGGTTGGACTAGTGCATGCTTCCAACAATGAGCATGAAAGCATGAAAATTAAAGAGTAATTAGATTGTGGTCAGATTTACATATAGGAGCAAAGATAGCATATTTATAGAGAGAAGGACTAGTAGTGAAAATAAGTTTAGATTGTTTAAGAATTGGTTGGGATGATCTGGAATGTGTGTCAGTTCTTTAATCAGTTGCTTCAGATTGTTGAGAATGCTGAATGATTCATCCTCCTACCTTCCTGTATCAGTATGAGAGGAACCTAACCATTCAGGTTGATGCAATATGAAAGGGGAATTTTAAAAAGGAAAGGGGAATTTTAAAAAGGATAGGGATATTTTAATAAGGAAAGGGGTATTTTAATAAGGAAAGGGGTATTTAAAAAAAGGAAAGGGCAATTTTAACAAGGATAGGGGTATTAGTAATCCTAACTATAAGATCTGGAATATATATATATATATATATATATATATATATATATATATATATATATATATATATATATATATATATATATATATATATATATATATATATATATATATATATATATATATATATATATATATATATAAAATAAAAAAAAAAAAAAAAAAAAAAAAAAAAAAAAAAAAAAAAAAAAAAAAAAAAAAAAAAAAAAAAAAAAAAAAAAATAATATATATATATATATATATATATATATATATATATATATATATATATATATATATATATATATATATATATATATATATATATATATATATATATATATATATATATTATAAAAGGTCAACCCAGTTCTTTCTTAGAATAATATAAAAATATGCTTTAAAATTACATCTCCCTAAATAGAGAACCTCAATATTTGGATATGAAGATGTAACTGTCTCATGAGGTAAGATATCAATTTGAAGAAAAATCTGCTCTATTAAAAGAACAGTGGCAGAAGCTCATGGTTATTGTACTGGTAGGGAGAAAGATTTTAAGCCATAGAGCATTGAAATTAGGAGATTCAAGATTTACAAATTGTGTTACCGGAGTGTTGGTGTTTATGTAGGCACACACTTCACCTTTAGAATGGAAATTATGAAATAGGTAATAGTGGATATACTAAAAAAGTTAGAGGAGGAATTCTTAGATATCTGGGGCTTAGATAAGAGCAAGAGGTTAGGAATATATATATATATATATATATATATATATATATATATATATATATATATATATATATATATATATATATATATATATATATATATATATATATATATATATATAAAACATTGAATTTAAAATTTTAATGGGAAAACATGGACAGACATGCAAAATTCTAGTGATTTAAATTTACAACCTTTAAATTGTGATGCAGAAACAATCTTTTCTAAAATTTGTAGGGTAATTTGATTTTGTCTTATAGAGTATGCCTGGCCCAAACTGCTAAACTGTCTTTCACTCTCAATAAAAGAGGGTAGAGCAGAGATATAAGCCAATGTAAGTAAATTGATCAACAACATAATTGGCAGAAAATTGACAATGACAATGTTGATTAATCATCCCATTATAATATATATATATATATATATATATATATATATATATATATATATATATATATATATATATATATATATATATATATATATATATATATATATATATATATATAATATATAGAGGTTGAGAAATGTTCCTTTAGAAGATATCTTATTAAGATGAATAGGCCCTAATCGGTTTTGTTAACTGTAAAATTTAAACTACAGACCTCTGACCATTGCACTTGTGAATATAAAGCATCATGAATTGTTTAAACAGAGACCCAGAGACCGGATTTTTAGTAGAAATCTAAAGACACAGTTAATTTGCTTTTTTTTTTTTTTTTTTTTACAGAATGCCACCACTCACGGGCAGAGCCCTTTTCAAGGAGGGGGCACACACACACGCACAAAGCTCATTCAAACACACACACACACCTAACGCACAGCCCCCAGGTGGGCGCAGACGGAAGCCTTGAAGAGTGGAAGATTAAATACAGGAGGAAAAATAAATGATGGTAGAGGGTTCCACAGAATAGAGGTGGCTGGAAAGAAGGAGGTACCACAACGGGCTAGCCTGGGATTTCCTACATCCACACAAAATTGGTGCGAAAGCAGGGCACCCCTTGTACAACGAGGACGGCGCAACGGTGGAGGAATGCGAGAGGCCAATTCCCTCGAGCACCTGCCACTGTAGTACCTGTAGAAAAGAGATAGCGCGCCAGCGTCACGTCGCAGAGACAGAGGGTCAAGTGAGTTTGAAAGTAGGGGACAGTTAATTAATCTCTTAGCTTTTGACTCAACCCTATCCAGAAGAGAGGAGGAGCCGGATCCCCCCCAAATGTGAGAACAGTACTCCATACAAGGACGAATAAGACCCTTATATATTTGGAGTAACTGCTCAGAAGAAAAAAATTCTCGCAATCTGAACAGGACTCCCAGCTTCTTAGAGGCTGCTTTAGCAACCATTGTAATATGTGGTTTCCAAGACAGTTTGTTGTTTATGTTTAGACCAAGAATGTTAATGTTATTTACAGGAGACGGGAGAGCCATCGAAGAGGATAGGAAAGTTAGGAGGTGTTTTTGAGAGGGAGATGTGAAGAAGTTGAGTTTTTAAAGAGTTGAATTTTACAAGGTTGCTATGACCCCACCGGGAAATCCCATCCAGATCGGCAAGAATGGAATCGGAAAGTTGAAGACGAGAAGCAAGTCTAGAAGCAAAAGAGGGAGCAGATTTGAAATGAGTAGAAGAATGCAGAGTAGAATCATCAGCATAAGAGTGAACAGAGTTAGAAGTGCAGTGGAGAAGAACGGTAATGAAAAGGCTATTTGTTAAAAGAATATATATATATATATATATATATATATATATATATATATATATATATATATATATATATATATATATATATATATATATATATATATATATATATATATATATATATATATATATATATGCAGGGTGAGTTGGAAGTCATATCTAAACTCTGATAGTGTATTCTACACATAAATGTATGACTAAAAAAACCCCCAAAATTGTTATCTGATTTTCATTATATTTTAAATTACATTATATTTCAAATTAAAATGGAACTTTACGAGAATAATGAATTGTTCAAGGGGGGTCCATTAGTTGGCTGCCAAGGTCTCCAAACTTCACACCATTGGATTTTTGTTTATATGGTTGGTTGAAAGTGAAGTATAGAAAATAAAATTTAGACAATTAAAGTGCACTAATTCGCCATATATTGAATGCTACAGCTCATATAATAGAAAAACAAGAACTTAAGAGAGCATTTGAGCCAGAAAATATATAGATGTTCATGGTGGTACCTCTGAAAATTTATTGTAAAATAAATATACTCTTCCAAGAAACTTGTCTTAGCCTGTTTGATCACACTTAAACCTTAGAAATGCTGTAATTCAACAACAAATGAAAACCAGTTTACTACTTTTGTGTTTTTTTGTTGAATACACTACCAGTGTTTGGTGCATTCCTCATGACTCACCATATATATATATATATATATATATATATATATATATATATATATATATATATATATATATATATATATATATATATATATATATATATATATATATTTTATAGAAAAAGGGCCTAATAAATTTCAAATTCCTTTTCATAGTCTCTGATAAATTTTATATTTATCTTTCATTTTTCTGTGTGAAAAGACAGAAGAAAGAAAGAAGAAGAAAGAATTATAAATCGTACGTCAGAACTTTACTGAAAACTTTCAACACTTGCTCCGTCGGTATCCCTGAAATCTCAAATCTATCCTCTGAATTAAGAAACATATTTGTGAAAATTTCGGGAATTATCTCCTTCTCGCTTTCTTTAAGCTCAGTTAAATTATTGCTCATTTTGTGATCAACCTTTGTTTTGGTAAAACTCTATGCAAATAAATTCATGGGAGTTAAATCCTGAAAAGGATTGTGATTAAAAACAAACTTTAATTCATTTCTAGAATATACTATCATATGCTAGATTATTTACTACATTATTAATTTTCTTTTTGGTTGAACTATTTTATGTAAATAACATACTACCCTAAATTTGTTTCCCTTAAAAAAAAAAAAAAAAAAAAAAAAAAAAAAAAAACTGGACTCATGGTTTGCCCTATAAAGTGGATTCTTTTTATCACTAGTTGTTTTCCTTTTTCTCAAAAACTCACTTCCTTTGCCTTTCTACGCAAATAATCTTCACAAATATATCACCATCTTTTAAAAAGCACATAATTAAAATCTCTATCTGGCCTTGTTCTTGATGTTTCTTAATTTTGTCATCTTTCTTTGAAGAGTAATATTTCTTTCTAAACTAACTTAAAAGAAGTAGTGTTTTGAGGCATCTTCAAGAATTTCTTCACAACACCCTAGTTGCTTGCTCGTTATAAACTGAGTGTTCTTCATCCTGTATGAAGTATGCCTCACATCTGCGATGGCTCTCTCCTACAAAAGGTGTAGTCTAGTGCTTTCTGCCATGTCAACTTTTGCTCTTATTAAACCTTCTCCAGTCTCTCTCTGCCCATCGAATTGTTTTACCCCTCTATACCATCGCTATTGCAGTAGGGACTTCTTTTATGAACTCTTCAGTTGCATACCTCTTCTATTGAGAAGGGCTAAGTTACATGCCTTCCTACACAATCTCGTCCTTTCTATTGGTAACTGTGACCCCATACTTAATTGCTATACTCATTCTTACATGTACCTTATTGGTAAAACTGTGAACACACTTCCTTATCTATTTTTTCAACTTGCTGTATTTATATATATATATATATATATATATATATATATATATATATATATATATATATATATATATATATATATATATATATATATATATATATATATATATATATATATATATATATATATATATATATATATATACTAGATAAAATATGGAACACACTCATTTACTCTATTAACTACTAAGTATGATTCTTTCATAAATTCTCATATTTATAAAGTTAATTTGAAAAAAATTTTACTTACTTGATAGAGCTTATGAAATTTCTTCATCTTATATTAATCTATCAAATGAATTAGATTTCTTAAAATCTTTTTTTTAAGAAATAGATTCCCTGGTGTTCTCATTGAAAAGGATTTCAGAAAATGGCTCTCATTAAAATTTCAAGAACCTCTTTTGGCCAATTTTGACTGTACCTAAGAAACTTTTTGGGGAGAACTGAGTTACCAAATTGAATGGAAAAGAAATAGAGTTTTAAAAATTAATTTCTTTCATCTTAACCTTAAACTAGTTTTTAATATCAAAATTGTTAAGTTTTCAAGTCTTAAGAAAAACTTCCTATATCCTTTTCATCATTCATCATGATTGATATACAAATATAATTTTGGTGACTGTGATGCTGCCTATATTGGAAAGACTACTCAAAATCTTTCATCCTCCATTGCTGAGAACCAGTTGTATCATCTCCCCTATCAAGCTATTAATTTTCATTCTCTTAAGTTAAATCATTCAGTTCATGATTAAAATTTTAGATTAGATTTTGAGCATGAACTGAACCTCCATTTTCTGGAATCTTAGTATATTTGGCATCCCAAATCTAAATTAAATGCAACTTTGCATTCAGAGGACAAAATTTTCAAGTGAGATATTTAGATTTTATTTCATTCCTCTAAATGCTAAATTTCATAAACTTTTTTATTTACTTTATTATATATATATATATTTATTATGACTTAGAATTAGTTATGTATATATTAAAACATAAATAGGATACATTGGTTCTATTTTCCATTTATTTCTTCCCTTGCATATTTTAATTTCATTTTAAAAAGGGCATTAATCTTTGTGAGTTATTTTTATTATTTCATTCTTACTAACAATTAACAACTTCTCTCAGCATCAGCATACTTCACGACTACAAGATTATTTTCTGGTGAATCTTTTGAGTTAAAAATGGGTAGGGCCAAAGGTCGTATGAAAAAGGAAAAAGGTCGAGGTAAACCCAAAAGTGTGTCTTCGGATTCAGACACAGAGAGGGAAAAATTGGCTGAAACAAAATCATTGGAGGAAAATGTGGTTATTTCTGCTGGGGTATGATACTTTACTGTTGAATGTGCTTTGCAGTTTATTTTTGTTATGCCATATTCATGTTTATTGTCTTAGTCTTACTGATTTTGTCAAGTTAAAAATTGAAAGTTTTAGAAATGAAAATAATTGCACAGTCTCTGTATTGACTTCTGAGAAGTCCTTATTTCGTTATAGTGTCTGATTGTCCTGATTATTATTAATTTTATAGTTTCAATTTTAACAGCAAAAGTCAATTAGAACTATTTTATTGATGCGTTCATATAACTGTTATTATTAAAATTGATAATTAATGCAAATATCGTAATAATTAATTATATTTTTAATTCCAAGAAAATTATTAGAGAATAATAATTATAATAATAATAATTAAATAAAATTAATAATACATTCAGAACTCTTAATAGCTTAAGAAAAGTAGAGTCTTGTACTTGCATTTGAACAGTAATGTCTTTCATTTATTGAAAATCCTTGTTACGTAAATTTTAGATTCTAACTTTCATCTTAATTTATTTGTGTCCACGCTTCTTCTTCTTCTTCTTCTTCTTTGTTTGTTTTTTTTTTTTTTCTAGGTTATTTACATTAAGTTTAAGAGAATTTGCATGGTTGTAGTGTATTTAGAAAAAGTTTTTTGTAGGTTTTGATAAATTATAAAAGTATGGTATGGTACTACTGCATGAAATTTGCATGAATTATTGTTCTTAAATTCCTTGTTAAATTCTTAGGCTTATCATCATTATTATTATTATTATTATTATTATTATTATTATTATTAATAATAATAATAATAATAATAATAATAATAATAATAATAATAATAATAATAATAATAATAATAATTTGTTAAAGAACTCACTTATTTGTTGTAAATATTCGTTCAAATTTTAATGCTATAACTACACTTGACCTTACTTCAATAACATTTCTAATTTCCATCATTTGAGCTTTTATTTGATAATCTTTTCTACCCTTTGACTCTACATTTTTACAATTTTTTAGTATTATTAGCTGTCTCACCAGTTTTTATATCTGCCTTAAGTAACTTCTTTCCCTATTCTTTTCTTATTTCTTCACTGCTTTGTCCTTTTGTATATTTTCTTTACAATTATTTCTTTGTGTCCTATTATTTTCCATGTGATTCCTTACTTTGTTACCTTACCATTATTCAAATGTTTTATTATATAGTTTTCTTACATCCTTCCAGAGTTCAGACTTCTTACTTAATTTCATCTTATTCTAGACTGCTATCGTAATTACTTTAATTTCTCTTATCTTATATACATCTCTAAGGTTTTTATTAGGTACTTCTCTACCACTAATGATTTTGCCCATTGATTATATATCAGCACACTGGACAAAAAATTAGTTACTCAACGAGTTTA
>SEYY01001084.1:26328-56328 GCA_009176605.1 Armadillidium nasatum | reverse complement strand
ATTACAGAGATATAGAATAGAAGCCAAAATATTTAATTAACGATTAATTAGTAACTAATTAATTGATAATTTGGAAAATCAAGAAAACAATGTTTTGTGGTATTCGAATCTCTACAGCTAATGAAAGTGAACATTCATAAATATGTAAGCCAACGGGATTAAGTTACTTCAAAAAATCTGGTATCGGTATCGGTCATTTTTTGCCGTTGTCGATTCCGATGATACGGATACCCAAAAATATACCGATACTCACCGATACAGATACTTCATTCCATCCCTAATATATATATATTATATATATATATATTATATATATATATTAATATATATATATAATATATATTATATATATATATATATATAATTATATATATATTATATATATATATATATTGTAAGACAGAGAAAAATTTTCTGCACGCCAGGATTCGAACCCATTGACAACACGTTGCCGGTAGACAATGTACAGAAGGCTCTACCACAGAGCTACACCGACTCCCCAAAAAATGAAGGCATAGTAGAACGGTTTTCAATCTCTTCTGCTTCGAATCACTATAGCAACTCGGTACCTATTTAAATCCATAGAGGGGAGCTTGGAAACCCTTACTGGGGATACAATGGCATTCTGCTGGGTGCTTCTGGGCTGCATGAGAAACCAACCAAAATCAAGCAACGCCAACATGGGCACAACAACTGTTGCGACTAAATTAGCAATTTAAGAGAAAAATTTTCCTCATGCCAGGACTCGAACACATTAACAACAGCGTCACCGTTAGTCAATGTACAGAAGGCTCTACCACCGAGCTACGCCACCTCCCCAAAAAACAAAGCGTGGTAGAACGGTTTTAAGCTCTTCTGCTTCGAATCACTGTAGCAACTCGGTACCTATTTAAATCCATAGGAGGGTGCTTGGAACCCCTACTGGGGCTACAATGGCATTCTGCAACCCAGTAGTTCAGAACCCCAGTAGGGGTTCCAAGCACCGTCATATATATATATATATATATATATATATATATATATATATATATATATATATATATATATATATATATATATATATATATATATATATAATATATATTATATATATATATATATATTCTAAACATCTGTGGTATAAGTCAAAGGTGTTATGTAATTGATTATATAAAATTTTTAATGATGCGTATTTTTATGTGTTTTATATACATTGTTTGTGTATTTAAACTAGATTGTTTTTTTAAGCTTTTTTCTCGAGCAATTTTCTTGTAATTTATGATGGGTTTTTAATTGTCTTTATTTTAGTGATATTTATTTGTTGGTGTAGAATATTTCAGTCTTATATATTTATCTTAGAAGTTACTGTTCACTCAACTTGTAAATTGTGTTTCTTGATTTTCCTGCTGTCAGCAAATTGGTTTGTTCAGTTTAGATATACATCATAAATTATATTTGAATCACCATTTTGAACTTGGATGAAATTTGGTAAGTTTGTGCTTATGAACTCAGTTTGATAATACAAAGTTTTGCTATTTATGTATTATGATAATGGAAAGGGAAGACTTTAGTGCTTCAAAAGCACACAAATTTTAATAAATCTTAGATTTTGGATGAATATCCTTATATATAAACCTGAGAAAGACCACATTTTTCATGTTAGGAAGTTTTGAACTTTAAAAATTTTGTTACCTCTGAAATTTTAATGAGTATTTGAAACATATTCCCAAGCAACTTTTAATCATTTATAGGATTCTCAAGTATACAAATATTTATAAATGTCATATATTTATAGTATTTGTATTCACATCAGGATGGGACTATGAGCATCAATAATAGTTACCTCAAAGGTTAAATTTTTCAAATATATCCTGTTGAATAATGTAAGCACATATTTATTTATTTATTCATTGATGTATTTATTTATTTATTTAATTATTTAATTATTATTATTATTATTATACTAATTATTATAATTATTATTATTATTATTATTATTATTATTATTATAATATAATTATTATTATTGTAATGAAATATTTTGAAAATCAAGGCTGGATTGAAACCTATTGTGATTAAAAAATTTGGTGTTGCAGACTCTCTCACTTATAGTTATATCAAAATATAAACAATAACACAACCGATATATATATATATATATATATATATTATATATATATATATATATATATATATATATATATATATATATATATATATATATATATAATATATATATATATATATATATATATATATATATATATATATATATATATATATATATATATATATATATATATTCCAATTAAATTTCCATTTTCAAAATTAAAAAAAAAAAAATATTTTTTTTATATTTTATTTATTTTTTTTTTTGTGCTGATTTTTCATTTTCTGCAAATATTTATTTTACTATGTATGGTATAAAAATGAAACTTGATGTCCATCTTAATTGGGTGAAATATGCATTTTGGCATTACTGAAAAATTTCTGTATCAGTAGTGGTTTTGAAGATAGACACTCCTTCATATATATATATATATATATATATATATATATATATATATATATATATATATATATATATATATATATATATATATATATATATATTATATATATATATATATATATATATATATATATATATATATATATATAATTTTTTTTATTTTTTTTTATTTTTTTTTTCAGAAACTGTTTAGTAAGGGCATAGCATAAAAAAATAGGCAACTTTTTTTTTTGATATCTATCTCTGATAAAAGTTTTGAGGTGAAATGTTAAAAAAAAAATGTTCCAAATACTAGAGCCCAAAACTTTTTTCAGGAATAGATACAAAAAAAAAAATGGTCAATAATTGTTAAGTTATAGCCTTCCTCTAGAGTTACTGAAAGTTTGGTCTAATTTGGTTAAAAAACCAAAAAGTTGAATAAAAAATGTTGATGTGTTTTTTAACCAAAAAATGCGTCTTCACGTATTTTAATTGAACTTTTTTTGTTTTTGATCAAAATAGACCAAACTTCAGAAATATAGATAAAAATTGTTAATATTTGGAATATTTTTTTAAAAATTTAAAAAAAAATTTCTTGGACATTTGACATCAAAACTTTTTTTTCAGGTCATAAAAAAATGTTCTATTTCCTCCTTCCAAAGTTCCTGAAAAGTTTGACTTTGTTGACGAATTGATAAAAAGAGACGAAAAAAAAAAAAAAAAAAGTGAAGGGATGTGAATCTCAGAAACCAGAATAGTTACTGAAATATTAATCGAATGCCAAAATATGTATCTCTCAATTATGAATGGACATGAAGCTTCATTTTTGTACCTTATACAATAAAAATGAATTTCCAAAAATAGAAAATTGACACAAATTGTCAGAACAATGTCAACTCAATTTATATCGATAATCATGTTTGATCATAATGCATAGCTTTATCATAAATTTTATTTTTCTCTATGCAATTACATGCAAATAATCCTCATTAAAATAGAAAAGAAAATTCAATTGCTTCAGCAAAATGTTTTTACACCTAAGAGATTAGAGCCTAGGCCCTAAGTAGTTTACTAAGTCAAGTCGTCAACTTAGGCAACTCTCACTATACATTTCTACGAGGAAGCGCAAGGAAATGATAATAAGTTCATAACATCAACGATTTTAATGTCAATCTCGATTTAATTGCTAATTCAGTGTTGCTCAAAATGCATAATTTGTGTAATGAACTTCCTAAATCCAGAGTTCAATTAGAAGAAAGAAATCCTATAGAGAAGTTTCTCTGCTTGCGTCTGTTTGCTTTGCCAGTCACACACTTTTATTATTATTAAAAAAAAATTCCTTAAATTACTACAGAATGAAAAAGAAATGCCATAGAGATGTTCTATATTTCTTATTATTAACTTTTTAATATTCCCACCCCTTTAGCAAATTCAATATGTATAGCCCTTATATTTATATATATAATTATATATATATATTTATATATATATATATATTATATATATATATATAATATATATATATATATATATATATATATATATATATAATATATATATATATATATATATATATATATATATATATATATAATTTTCTTTACTTATATTATTTTTTAAATGACATTTTTACAAGGTTGGTTTGAAAATTCTTGTAAATATGTTATATATATATATATATATATATATATATATATATATATATATATATATATATATATATATATATATATATATATATATATATATATATATATATATATATATATATATATTATATATATATATATATATATATAATATGTGTGTGTGTGTGTGTGTGTGCGTGTGTGTGTGTGTGAATGATATTGTAGATCTCTTTCATTTGACTAAAATAGTTAAGCTTTTATAGTGTTTAGATTTGATGGTTGAAATATTCTTGACTGGAAGAGCAAACCTATTTTACCACACATATATAGGTAAAATGACTTCAAATAAATTAACTTTACTGTGATAGATTCAGAAAAAGTTCAAACGAGAATGTTTTGTAAATTAAAAGCTGAAGAATTATTATTACATTTTTTTTTTTTATACTTCTCTGATGATGACCATAATATTGTACTCAGTAAATATGTTTTAGATGAAGTCTAGATGAACAATTATGTCATTTGATTGTAAGATATATAAATTAATGAATTACTACAAATAATGAACAATCGAGTCAAATTTTTTCCAATTCAATATGCTCTTCTCTACTATGCTTACATACACTAATTTTGAATCATTAACATCTGACAAAAAAAAAAATCTTAACACGGATTCTGGTTATAGTTGCACATCTTTTTTTGTTAATAAATTATTTGTTTGAACATTGAATACTTTAATGTAGCAGGTATTATGGACCGACTGGGGCCCCGGTACCGGCTAAAAGTCAGGGAAAACGGGGGTTTGCCTGCCGGGTTTAAAATGGCAAAATATATTCAAGGGGACAGTCTAATTTCAAGAAAACAATTTAATTTTCAGCCGATTCTCCTGAAATTTTCAGTGTATATAGCTTACCGGTGAAAAAAGTCCATTTCTAGCGTTTTTCTGAGTGTATAATGGTGTTTATTTTTTTTATTTTTTTATTTTTTTTAAATGAATGGTGGGGCCAAACCACTTTTTGGAATGACCTGAAATTTGAACTGTATATTCAGAATTATATGGGCTACAAAAGCTACTAATAGACTTTTGTTACCAGAGCTATAGAAAAAATGTTATAAACCCACAACTGATCAACTATAGATTTTTTTTGTAATTTTTTTTTAAATCCACCGTTTCGGACAAAAAATTATAAAAAAAAACTACAACTATAACATCTCTTATTTATGGTGTGTATATAGAGGGAGGGGTCTAGAAATTCCTTTCTATATTTATTCGATGCTAATCGTTGGTTTCGAGATATAGCCTATATATAGAGGCTATATCTCGCTTCAAACAAATAGCATTTAATAATGCACTAAATAAAAGTTGTAGCCCTGTCCCACCTGTAAACAATATCCAAAAGTAGGAAAAATTAGTATGTTTTTTTTTAAATTATTTTCTCCGGAAGGGTACGATTTTTGCAATTTTTTTTTTCAAGTGCTTATAACTTTTTTTCTAGACGTGATATCAAAAATCTGTCCAGACTAATGCAAAAAATTGGGGCTAAGATTAATCAGTTAAATTTTCAGCTCATGTGGACCATTTTTTCAATTTGGATCCAAATAATTTTCAAACCGGTTATAGACTCTGAAAAACGAACAAAATCAACTTAGAACTTCTGTAAAAAAAATGCATATACCCTGAAAATTTCAGCTCAGGCAGTCAAATAAAAAAAAAATTTACACCAAATATAAGAAAATTAAAATTTTTTTTCTTGCTTTTTTCAATATTATCTTTTTTCTTTTCTGTTACGTTTGACAGCTCTTTTTCTGCTAGAATGTTCATATTTGTGTTTTGATTTTAGATGCCCCCACAAAGATTTGGCTGAAAAATTTTTACTTGGGGCACCCGGAGATTCTCTTCTAATTTCCTGACTGCAGATGTTACATTTAGTTATTTCGTTAGCTATTTCGAGCTTATCTTGAGACATTGTAAAGTACTCCCATACTGCTGAATCTGATCTTTTAACCCTATTGACTGAAAGTATAAACAAAATAATAATTTTGAAATAATGTAGCTAAATGATTCAAATTTGATTCATAGCAATAAAATAATATGTATAAATACATGTTAAATTGATAATTTTATATCTTACATTTTTTCAAACTTTACCTTAGGTATACCTGTTGAATCACTATTGTGAATCATAAAAAAAAAATTCAAAAATTTTTATACTTTTTTAAAAATTTTATTATACAAAATCCGTAATTTTCAGAAAATTTTTCGGAGAAAATGCATATAATGATTAATTTAAGTGAATGTTGACTATTCTACTCCTTCCTTATAAATTAAATAAACCTCAATTAAATTTATATCCAATTTTCTTAATCAAAAATTTCAGTGCTTTTGACCTCTACAAATTTTAGGAAACCCCAGCCAGAGCTCCGGCCCCGGTCAAATTTGGGAGACCCCGGTCGGTCTCTAGCCGGTATATATAATTAAAAAATCCTTTACATCAATATGAACCATGTAATGAAACTTTCACAGGTTGTGGAATACAAAAAAAAAAAAATATAATAAAAATATATATATATATATATATATATATATATATATATATATATATATATATATATATATATATATATATATATATATATATATATATATATATATATATATATATATATATTATATATATATATATATATATATATATATATATATATATATATATATATATATATATATATATATATTATATATATATATATATGCGCCCTTTTCAACACAGTAATTAACAGAGTTTTAAAAATCGAGTAAATATATTAATTCCTGATTTCTTAATTAAAGAAAGTGATTGTTAAAATAGCAACCTTAGTATGACGTTAAAATAGCAACCTTAGTATGACTTTTTGATTTAAATTTACATGAGAACTATTTTGCACACATGCATACATACTGTTTTTACATCATACAGCATTTGTTTATAGGTTGTAAATACTTTATTTTTATTATATGAGAGTTTTATTTGAGACGAAAATTTGTAATTTAAAAACAACAACCCATGATTCATCCTTCTGTCAGCTATCTTTTACATAGACATTACAGTGAGTTTGAAGATGAGCTTTCACTACATACTTCTGTTGAAGTATAATAAGTAATATTTTGAATGTTCTATTTAAATTTGATCAAAGCGAATCTATCTAAATTCTTAACTATAAGTTAAGTGACACCAAAGTTTATTTGAAATAAACTTATATTCTTCATAAAAAGTTTCCCCACTTAAAGAAAAGTGTACAATGTAAGGAAACAAAATGTAATAAAAAGAAAACAAAACTTTTTTTGTGTGATCGTATTTTGAGAATCTTGCAATTATAGTCTGGATTTAGACTCAGATAATTTATTTATTTTAATGGCATTGTATGAGCTCCTTCAGCTTCTAGGAAATCTATTTTTCTAAAGCGAAGTTGTAGGAGCGATCTAACCCTTGGAATTGCTAGTGATCATTGATAGTGCATTGGTATTCGAAGAAATTAAAGTAAATATATTCTTGACCATGCAGTATATTCATAAAGTCCGAATAGAATTCTTCTTATTGTTCCTTAATTCTTATTTCCAAAATATTTTAAAACGAAGAGGGACTTTTTCTGCTTTTCCACAAATATATTTAATATTTACATTACAAGAAAGTTTTGTGAAACTTTGTGTTTGATTTCTCTCTAATTTATGGTTACTTGATGGACCCCATGATATTTAAAGGAGATCTTGAGAAGACAGCATAATTGGTACTCTTCACCAAAAAACTTAAACCATGGGTCAGTGATCATTCCACTAATGAATAGGAAGCTTCTGAATTGTCAATTATTAATTTATTATTATCAAAGTGTGCAATTAAATGTGTCTTCAGATCATTTTTTAAAATCATTTTAGAAAAACGGATCTGAAGATGTTTCAATTAAACTATTTTATATATTTCACATTTACAATTGTGGCTTAAAATTTAAATAAATTATTATTTATTTATTTTCCTGCTCTATATTATGAACAAAAAATTTGAAGAAAAAAAATTATATTTTTATTATAATTAGATTTTCAAGAGCTTTCACTTGGAACTTCCATTTGGACTCAAATTTGGTATAATTTTGCACTTACTCAGTACATCATTGATATTATATATATATATATATATATATATATATATTATATATATTATATATATATATATATATATATATATATATATATATATATATATATATATATATATATATATATATATATATATATATATATATATTATATATATATATTTTATATTTATAATATTATCACTGCTGATCTCGTATTTACTTGAAGATAATACATCTTATCTTCACTCATTTTGACGTTTGCGCATTTTTTTTTAATTAAACATGTGATTGTGATGGGAAAATTTTAAGTTTTTATGCAGATTGAGTGGTGAATAGTTTGTGTGTTATTTCACGTGATAAGGTTTGATAAATTAGTTTTAATAGATTTAACATAATTTTTTTTTTGTTTCGTGATGGGGGAGTTTCATTAGAATGAGTTTTTTTCTGTAATAAATTTTAAAATAATCTTTTAAGTGATTCTTTAAAATAATGTAAAATTGGGGCATAATATTTGGGGCAATGAGTGTCGTTCTCAATTTGGATTACATTGAAAAAAATGTGATGAGCAAAGCAATGGGCTTCTCTCACGTACGTATTCAATTATTTATTCTATATTCCTTAAAAATATAATTATAATATATATATATATATATATATATATATATATATATATATATATATATATATATATATATATATATATATATATATATATATATATATATATATATATATATATATATATATATATATATATATATTCCTTTCTTTATCTGCTATATATACATCCTTTGCTTGATTACTAATTGTCATATAAACAAAAGTTTATTTACGTATATTAGTATTTGAAATCATTAAGACAAAGCTTTAAATAAAAGTCGAAAGAGGCTTAGTGGTTCTTTTCAGAGAAATCACCTTTTTCTCTGTGGTAATTTTCACGTCTGTTTTTTTCTGTGTATTCTTCTTTAACTGTTATACTTTCACTTACATTTGCCAAAATATTCATTCACTGCTACTTGCCACTCTTTGATATGATCTTTTATTTATTATTATTAATTTATTATTTTTATTTTATTATTAATTTCGTTATTATAATTTTTATCAATTTATTATTATTTTATTTTTATTATTATTAATTGTATTATTTTTGTTAATTTATTGTTACTATTATTTTATTTTTAATTTTTTATTTATTATTATTATTATTATTATTATTATTATTATTATTATTAATTTATTATTACTATTACTTGCAATATCATATTGTTTGAACAGTGAGCTTGTTGAAGCACATTGTTTACTTTTTTCCTTGTTTGATACAGGCAGGATCGAAGCTTGGTCGAAACCAAAACGTGCACCTCGTGATGATGGACCAAGGTCTAATTCAGAAACAAAGAGTAAAGAAAGAGCGTGGAAAACAAGTGAATGGAACGAGTGTTCAAGCCACAGCTGGTGGTAAGAGTCTGGAGGAAAAGTTAGCGGAGAAGAAGGAGAGAGAAAAATTAGTGTTGTGGAGGCGTCCTTTTACAACTTTACGATATTTCATTTTAGAAGTATTTACTTTAGGATATGAATATTTAACGAAGTAAGTGATTTATTCATTTTATATTTATATGAGAGAGTCAAGAGCAAATAGGTGTAATGTAATTGACAAAAATTAAAAAAAAAATTAAGATAAATTGAGTGATGTAGTCAAGCAAAGAAATAATAAACCATTTCTCAAAACTCATTTTCTCACAACCATTTTGCTTTTGGCCCTCTTTATGGTTAATTTTCTTTGTTACAATATTTTTATTGAATTCACATATGAATGATATTATTGCTTCAAAAATAATCTTTGTTTATTAGAAAATTTAGATGAATGACTTGTCAAAATGAGTTTAATTTTTTACTTGTTTTCTTCTTCATTTCAGATTATGGAATTACAAAAAACTTGTATTTAGTTCATTTGTGTTATTTAGTGTTTTATATTTTGTGAGTGTGTCGCCTGGACCGCATCAACAGGTTAGTAAATTGTTTAAATTAATTCTCTCTCTCTCTCTCTCTCTCTCTCTCTCTCTCTCTCTCTCTCTCTCTCTCTCTCTCTCTCTCTCTCTCTCTCTCTCTCTCTCTCTCTCTCTCTCTCTCTCTCTCTCTCTCTCTCTCTCTCTCTCTCTCTCTCTCTCTCTCTCTCTCTCTCTCTCTCTCTCTCTCTCTCTCTCTCTCTCTCTCTCTCTCTCTCTCTCTCTCTCTCTCTCTCTCTCTCTCTCTCTCTCTCTCTCTCTCTCTCTCTCTCTCTCTCTCTCTCTCTCTCTCTCTCTCTCTCTCTCTCTCTCTCTCTCTCTCTCTCTCTCTCTCTCTCTCTCTCTCTCTCTCTCTCTCTCTCTCTCTCTCTCTCTCTCTCTCTCTCTCTCTCTCTCTCTCTCTCTCTCTCTCTCTCTCTCTCTCTCTCTCTCTCTCTCTCTCTCTCTCTCTCTCTCTCTCTCTCTCTCTCTCTCTCTCTCTCTCTCTCTCTCTCTCTCTCTCTCTCTCTATATATATTTATCGCAACTTTAATATATTTTATTATTATTTATTTTACAGTTATTCCAAAGAGTAAGCAAACAATTCTGGTGGTGCGGTTGGTGGGTATGGTTGGGTATCCTTTCTTCCGTAGGTTTGGGCACTGGGTTACATACTTTTTCTGTTATACTTAGGCCCACACATTGCGTCTGTTACCATGGCAGCCTATTCCTGCAATTCTGTGGATTTTCCATCTCCCCCTTACCCTGATGAGTAAGTCCCTTAATATTTTTTTTATTATTATTATTAGTTTCTGAAGGGCTGTGCTTTGTTCATTTAATAACATAATGTTATGTAGCATCTAATAACAATAATAATAACTTAAAGGATTGTGTGCCCCGATGACGAGGTCTCTTCATTATCCATCATTTCCATATTGACTATCATGTCAAAAGTTCGTTTAGAGGCCTTTATGTGGGGTGCAGGTACTGCTTTAGGTAAGTGACCTCTTTAGATATATATTTTAATGACCTTGCTGAAAGTTAATTGTTGTAAAATAAAATAAAATATGTAAATACATGTTAGAGTTATGTAGAAATTAATATTCATGTTTTCAGTAGCAGTAGACTAGTAGTGGTAAAATTGTAATTATTGAGTTTTAATATTTGTATTGTTAACTGTCATATTATTTAACTGCTCATTAATAATAGTAATTATTAATTGGTTCTAATGTTAATAAAACATTAATGTATCATATAAAGGTTCATAATTTCATAAAAAGAAGTTGTAGCCTTTTTATATATATATTTAAAAGGTAGTTTGGTATGTAAAACTTTGATTGAAATTTTTCTTTCAAAGGTGAACTTCCTCCTTATTTTATGGCAAGAGGCGCCCGATTGTCAGGTTATGATCCCGACGATGAAGAAATGGCTGAGTTTGAGGAATTACAGAGACTTAAGGAGCGCCCAGAGGAAATGTCATGGTTGGACCGCGCTAAACTCTCTGTAGAGAAATTGGTCGAGAAGGTCGGCTTCTTCGGTATCTTGGCTTGTGCCTCTGTAAGTTTTCCTGAGTAAAAACTAATTTTTGATTTCAATTTACAAAACTTATTATAAATAATGTTCAAAAACTAACAACTAATCCTCTCCCGTAGTGATTGTACTACATTTAGGAATTTTTTTAATTTTAAGAATAACCTTATTTTAAATATATTTTTTTTGTACTTTTTAAATAGTTCGCAATAATAAGTTGTATAAAGTTGATAATTTCATAACTCTATATTACACAGATACCCAATCCTCTATTTGACTTGGCTGGAATAACATGTGGGCACTTTTTAGTACCTTTCTGGACTTTCTTCGGGGCAACCTTAATCGGAAAGGCCGTTATAAAAATGCACATACAAAAACTTTTCGTTATTATCGCCTTTAACGATTCGTTGCTGGAAAAAGCTGTCAATTTTCTTACTTACTTGCCTATAGTAGGAACAAGATTGCAAAAGCCTGTTAAAGCCTCTTTGGAGAACTATAAATCTGGGCTTCGGAGGAAACCTGGAACTCCATCAGATTCTCAGGTAAGGCCCCAACTTTTCAAGATTGGAGTACTTAACCTTGTGTGTGTGAGAAAGAGAGAGAGAGAGAGAGAGAAAATGTGTGTGTGTGTGTGCTTTTTTATATATTTTTTTTAAATACTAACAATGAGAAGTTTGAGTTTTAGGGGGTCAAGTTTGAAGCCGAATTCACTGATATAATTGAAATTTGATATACAATAATGTGGCAGTAACAATAGGCTTAAGCTTTTTTACTTTACAACCATTATTTAATATTCTCTAATAAAATATGATTCTCGTAATCAGTTTTAGTATGAATCAATACTATGTTGAACAGCCCATTGGGATCTTACATCGTGCAAACAGAAAAAGATCTGTGCAAATGGACTCCTTTCATGTTCAGAAAATGTCGAAAAAGTTTTTTTTTTTTTTTTTAAATCAGTTTTGTACCTATGCAACTTGTTTGTAGGTTTTTAAGCAAAGGTAGTAAAATTGAGACAATATAGACATATTTATTTTAAATTAGTGGAAAAATAAATATATCTATATTTATTTTAACACTTATACCCTTTAACTTAGTATATGCTAGTAGAAAAATTAGAGAGAGAACTCGTTAGATTATTCCATGGACAGACGCTAGAAATTGTCGGCCGTATAAGGCTTTCTGTAAATCATTACGGTTTGCATCTGGACGCTTATACACATGTCTCATTACTCTCTCACACACACACACACACACACACACACACACACACACACACACACACACACACACACACACACACACACACCAATTGCAGAATCGGTAAGTTTTTTTGCTAGCTACAAAAAGCTAGCTTACCTAGCTGCTAGCTTTCATTTTTAAATATTTGGGTTCAGACTCGGGCTTTTCTGTTTAAATGGCTCCAATTCCATTAGTTCCGCTTTTGAACCTATATACTATATTTAAAAAAAAAAAAATCATCTGACCACATAACTCCGTGGTTCTGGTTTCAAGGACTCAACAGCCCACACGTCCAACAGAACATTGCGATTCTCAATTTTAAATTCTGGATTTGAATCCAAAAGTGGGCTTTGCTCCTTCAAATAACTTTTATAAATATCTTCCACTTTAACAAAGTATTAAAAAAAAAATTAATAATAATAATAATCCATTATCTAAAGGTCCTGCTGACTGTTATCTTAAGGATGGTTATAAAATATTCCTTTTCAGATTAAAGTATCATAATGAGTGTTGTGTTAATAAAGCTTCTAAATTTTTAACTATTCTTTTAATACTTATTATATATTATACTTTGCTTTTTTTTTTAATTCGTTATTTTTTATTTATTTTCAGGATAGTAAAAATATATTAGGTCTTATTTTCGAGAAACTGCTACTTGTTATGATTGCTTATTTCGTAATCAGTATCATCAATTCATTTGCCCAGAGTTACCATAAGAAGTTGTGCAAGAGGATTAGAGACAAGAAAGTTGCCAAGGACTAAAGCAGGAGACCAAATAGTTTGCCTTTTGATATAATTTTCATAAGTTAGGTTTAAGGAAACAATGAAGAGACTTGTACATTTGTAAGTGCGTACTTTACTTTATGAATGACAGGCCAGCTGCGACCTATTTATAATTTATATTTATAAAATAATTTTAGTTTTAATTGATTCCTACCAATTTCTCCCTTTCCTCTCCTATGGTTTATTTGTGGCTCCCCTCACAGACATCTTCCTTTTTTTTCTCATTAGAAGTATGGCTTTATTTTGCTACTCTCTTAAACCTGCAGTATTTAAATAATTCATTTTCATTCGGAAAGTTATTTTTTTTTTTTTAAATTTAAAGATGAAAGACAAAGTGAGAGATAAGATGTAAATGACTGGTACAGTTCGTATTGTTATTAGTAGTAGTTTTAAGGTTTTAAGGGGAGGTGTTTGGTCACCTTTACAAAATAGGTTATGTTGCTTATTTGTAGGTAGATTTTTTTTTTTTTTTAGCTCATTTCGGCTTTGCCATTGTAAGTTAAACAAAATTATAGTTGATGTCATTGGATACATGGCATATTTTCCGTAGAAACCAAATCTCTTCTTTCACTTGGAAATACGTAGGAGAAACTTGACGAGGTATATTTCTTGCAACTTTTTTGATTTTTTCTGCATTAGTAATTTTATTATATAAGTCTTAAGCGGGTGACCTATTGTAATACGCAAAAAGCTGAAAATTCATTTCTAAATGTTGAAACGTATTTTTATATTTAGACATAATAGAATTGCATTTATATGTTTTCGAAATAAAAACAAAGATATTTTTAAAAAATTTATAATTTGATTAAAATTTAAGCGCAGTGTGTTCATATTTGCCTGTGTTATTCCATTGTAAAAGAAATTTGTATCGCATATTGTACTGAAGTTTAAAAAAACTATTAATATAGCTCGTTACTAAAATATGTGTAAAGAATAAGCTTCCTAATTTAATGGGTGCGTATTAAAAGTTATTATTATGTTTCTGTAGTTTTCTCATTGCAATATAAGATTATGAATATAGTTTAAAGTGACGCAAACTGTATTGATTTTTAATATTAAATGATAAAGGTTGAAAAAAGAGTGAATCTATGCATTTGTGGCGAGGGTGGCCCATTTTGACTGATATATTTGGCCAATAGTTCTCAAGGTTTCAACCCAAAATGGTTATTTGAGTTCGGCATGACTTGAAATCCGATTTAAATCACACACAATTTACAAAAGAGCTAAATCCTTTTGTGTATATATATATATATATATATATATATATATATATATATATATATATATATATATATATATATATATATATATATATATATATATATATATATATATATATATATATATATATATATATATATATATATATTATATATTTATATATATATATATATATATATATATATATATATATATATATATATATATATATATATATATATATATATATATATATATATATATATATATATATATATATATATATATATATATATATATATATATATATATATATATATATATATATATATATATATATATATATATATATATATATATATATATATATATATATATATATATATATATATATATATATATATATATATATATATATATATATAAGTGTGAAATTTGAGTTGCTTATTATTATTATTATTATTATTTAATAATTTATTTCCGATTATGAAAACCCTTTTTGTTTACCTTTTTTGATCCCATTTTATTTACATATTTTTTTTTAAAGAATAAAATTTGTTTAACTCTCCCATTCCATTGTTATGTAGCTTGTAGGTTCCCTTTTCATTATTATTATTATTATTATTATGTACGGTACTTAATATTTTTTATTTTCACTAGAGCAACATACCTATTGTTCCTTAGTTCTGGAATGTAATTATTATTATTATTATTATTTTTATTATTATTATTCGACAAATTGTTGTAGTTTTGTATGTAATAAAATAAATTGAGATTAGAGGTCTTTAATTTCTGTATAGTGAAAGAGAATGTGTCGTAAGCAGTAACCTTACTGGCTTCGTAGCTGTTTTTGATTAAATGTTCAGCTTGCCACGAAGTAACAATAATTGTAATTCTCATTCTAAACTGGTTGAACATTATTCCATTCGATCGTTAGTCAGACCTTTGTGGTTTTAGTCTAGTTAACTAAGTTTTCGACTATCTTTTCTATTGATGCATTCGATTTCGATTCGTTAAGGCTAATGATAATATCTAATTATCTAAATCTACTTTGTTTTGTAGTTTCGTAAGGCATTTGGAGAACTATTTTCCTGAGATTCTTTTCAGTAAATTTGTAATTTGAATTCTCTTGATTGGAAATTTTTCTTGATAGGAAATATGTGAGACTTTATACCTAGAATAACTACCTCGCTTTTTCAAATTTTTTTTACATTTATTGGACTTACTAGTGTCACATATTCCAAGTATATGAACTCTAGAATGAGAGCTTAGTGTTTTCAAGAGGCCTGTTTGTTTTGCTAATAGTACTACTAATAGTTTTAATAATTACCATGGAACATATTCCTTATATGGAGGTTTACTACCAACAATTATTAGATATTAAAGTACGAAGAAATTGAGTTATGTTTTCTTAAATAAACAGGTTAAGGAATACATTTATAACCCAATTTTATAATGAACTTCCTGGAACTCAGTTGCTCAAGTTGCCCACCACCACCACCACTTTCGCAATACATTTGACATCCACGTGCTTGTTTCCACGCCACCTTCAGGTAGAGCATTTGAAATGCTTTATTTTTTAATTTATTTATGTGGTTAACCCCGTAGACCTAACCTACAATGCTGCTTTAAATAATTTTACTTAAATTTATTTTTCTCTTTTTGAATGCCAACGGCTGATCGATAAATGTCTCCTTCGTTATCATCCGCCTCAGTTTCAATTTCTGACGCAGCTCTCGTTGTCATTTCTCTTCGAGATGAAATGATCATCCATTTTAGTTCCTTCGCTTCCGTTTTCGCTGTATGATAGTCCATGGTATTGGAAACAAATATTAGAACACTGAAGACCAACCTTCCCTACAACCGCATGATTCTCCGCAATTTCCCGCACATTTACAAGATATTGTTTTAAGCATTCTTTATGGAGAAACGTAAGTGGAGGGTATTACGCACTGGATACCCCAATTTCATGCAATATGGTTGCATTGTTAACATCAGCGTTGCCAATCAGATTGAGAGAATGAGTAGTTTTCAACTACAACAGTTTGTTTCGGATATTCCAAAGTTGAAGTCTCGAACTCAATGACTTCTTCATACGTACCACAAAATACTTAAGCAGATAACACATGCAAAAGATCTCGAACCATATCTTCTAGAAAGGAACGCTCCGAGACGAACTTGAGTTTGTGATTTACATGATTTTTACATAGTAGCAACGATGACTGCATACGCAATTAAAGTTATTTGGGTTTTCAATGTCTTCGTTTCTGCATTTGTTCTTCATAATAAATTGCAGGAATTTGAAGCGATTTAGGGATATCGTTTCAAACTATAATGCGGAAAGTGTCTGATGCAGGATAAGATTTGGTCTGATTCCCTGCTGCTGCTTCAGATTCTGAGTCGCTCTTCGTCTTCATTTTTTTTTCATGTTTCGTGCCAATTGGATGATAAAATAGTATAGCCGGTATTTCGAAAGGAAATAATGGATCGTATGTTGTATTTAGTAGTGATAATTATGTTTTCATCGTATTTGCTAAGTAGCTTCGTTCCGATTGTTTTCTCGGTGGGATATGTCTTTTAAGGAAAATTGTCATTCCTCTTGGTTCGTCACTTGGTAATCACAAATAAGTTTAGTAGCTGCTGTGGCATCATCGTCTTCGGGTCTACCACTACTGCGTTGAGTTAAAAAGTACCGTGAACATTTTTTTCATGCACGGTACAGCTGCAACCAAATCACTTTCGTTGCTAGCATGTAAAATAACCTCTTCCCCCCCCCTCCCAACATGCGTCCTTTCTTTTCCTTGCGACTTTAATAACGCTTTCCTTATAGTTCAGTGTTTTCACGAAATGTATTGGGAATCACGTTTTGCCATTTTTTTCCAATTTCCTTTACTAAATTCTTCGGATGCATCCTCTGCACAAAGTGCAAATTTCATTTTAAAATCGAATTCTGGCACACACTATCATCGAACATTGTTAACTGAAGCAGATCTTTTTCCAACTACCTTTTAATGTCGCTGCAGTATTATCTTTGTATCCGAGATAACGGTTCCTGAGCTATGTAGTGGTGGAATAGTCTCGGGGCTCACTTTTGTTTATTTGAAGATCTGTTGTAGTAGCTTTGTCAATAACAACCCGGCTGCTGGCATTCGTATTTTGAAGGTTCCTTGTATGTAACTTTGGTTGGCATTAAGACATGTAAAGAGGCTGGTCATAGTAATTTCGGTGTAGGATTGCGTCTTCAATCCTGCTGAGAGAGAATTTACCTTGGGTATTGTCGGTATTGGGTATTTTCTCCTGCTTAACTTCTGTAGGGGTACATAATTTGAATAGTGTTCAAACCGGAAGAGGCGCTGTGGGGTCTCCCCCATTACTAAACTAAGGTAGTTATGTTGACGGGGATTTTATGTATGTTATTATTATTCAGTATATATTTCTTATATTCATAATTGGAAGTTAGAACATTTATATTTAACCTTTATCAGAGATTGATCATAATTTCCATAAATTTGCGAAATGTATTGAAATTGTATCCGTGTGTTTAGGCGAATATCTTTCGCTAAAATTGGAAAATGGTTAATCGGTAATGTGGGTTAACATCTTAATTCTTTTTAATTACGTATTAAGTGAAAAAGCTAAAAATTAACTTACATATTTCGTTACATATAAATGCTTACGCCACCTTAGTTGCCTGCTCATCTTATGAGTACTGTTGGCCCTGTATGGAGTACGCCTCTCATTTCTTGAATAATTCCACTCATATAGCTCTTATTGAAAAGCTCTAGGGCTTTTCGTACTTCACTTTAGCTTTCACTAACACACACCAGTCTATTTTTTAACCGTAGAATTATTGCATCACTCTATCACAACGGACACTGCTCTTCTGAACTCTCCCGTCGCATGCCTTCTTCATCGAGAAGAGCTCGTATGACAGGCCTTTCTACACAGTCTCAATCTTTCATGTACTCGATTGGCAAAGTCTGGAACACGCTTCCTTTATTTATTTTTCTAACTTTATTTGACTTGCACACCACATCGGGACATGCCGGCCTTTAAGTGAACTCTGTGATTGACCCCTAACTCTTGTGGAAATTAGTAGGCTTCTGGTCTTTGCCCACAAGTGGAGATAAAAAAAAATAGTATCGAATACGAAAAATGAACGTTAATAATACCTTCTACGTTTGTCTCTTTCATAAACTCCGGGTGAGTGTTATCTACCTATCAAATAGACTATCATTTTTCCCCTTCTGGCTTAAACTTTTTTTTTTTTTTTTCTAGTCTTACAGTTCTCTAGTACTTCTTGGCAGGGTTGGCATTGATTAAATCAAATTGATTTAATCAGTTGATTAAATCAATTGATTTTTTTATGAAAAAATCATGATTTTTTTGATTTTTTTGATTTTTTTAAAAAATAATAAATGTTTTTTTTTTTTATTTGTTTTATTTTGTCATTTTTTGATACATAATGATATAACAGATATATTAGTTCCTTCTTACTGTGTTAAAAAACTTTAAAGTAGTTTATATATTAGAAATATAACTTCCTTAATATTTGGTTCAAGATTTCATATAGGGTAATACAAGAATCTGATCTTCATTAATATAATTTATCCAATATAGAACTGTTAGAGTTTAGAATTCCTAATATATATTCAATCAAATCTTCAACAAAATTTTATTGAGCTTTAATCTAATGCAATTTGAGGTTATAGACAAAAGAGAAAACAGAAAAGACAATTCCTTTTAATTTTCAACCATTTAAATTTTTATACAACATTATAAGAAAACAATATTCCTCTATATAAATTATAAAAGAAAGAAAATTTAAGCACTTTTGATGCATAATCATTAATCCATAAATTAAATACATAACCTGCAATATATATATATATATATATATATATATATATATATATATATATATATATATATATATATATATATATATATATATATATATATATATATATATATATATATATATATATATATATATATATATATATATATATATTTTGCAAGTTATGTATTTAATTTATGGATTAATGATTATGCATCAAAAGTGCTTAAATTTTCTTCTTTTATAATTTATATGTAGAGGAATATTGTTTTCTTATAATGTTGTATAAAAATTTAAATGGTTGAAAATTAAATAGGAATTGTCTTTTCTGTTTTCTCTTTTGTCTATAACCTCAAATTGCATTAGATTAAAGCTCAATAAAATTTTGTTGAAGATTTGATTGAATATATATTAGGAATTCTAAACTCTAACAGTTCTATATTGGATAAATTATATTAATGAAGATCAGATTCTTGTATTATCCTATATGAAATCTTGAACCAAATATTAAGGAAGTTATATTTCTAATATATAAACTACTTTAAAGTTTTTTAACACAGTAAGAAGGAACTAATATATCTGTTATATCATTATGTATCAAAAAATATGACAAAATAAAACAAATAAAAAAAAATCAGTTTTATTATTTTTTAAAAAAATCAAAAAAATCAAAAAAATCAAAAAAATCAAAAAAATCAAAAAAATCTGATTTTTTGATTTTTTTGATTTTTTAAAAAAAATCAAAAAAATCACCAACCCTGCTTCTTGGCGCATTGGTTTCCAATTCTAGCTCTCTTGTTATAAAAATGATAAAATTGAAGGGCCAAGTGGATCTTATCAACTGTGTACTTGACGTAAGTTTAAAAAGTATTGTAAAGAAACTAGCATTATATATTATACATATATTTTTTTTTTTTGCATTATATATACTTTGTAATATATTATTGATTTATAAAAGCACTGTAAAACAATTTTAAATTTTATATTTTGTGAAAATATATTTGAAAATAAAAAAATATTAGTCCAAAAATAAGCATCATAAGTGACCTATAAATTTTGAACATAAATTTTAATTTAAGTTTTCTACAATTATGAAAGCGAGGTCAGGTTGTCCGAAAACTTTTATCCACAATTGCATCATCAAATATCAGAGTTGTGGAATTTCTAATAACAGACAGCTAATTGTGGACAATATGGTTTGTCACATTCCATATTACAACGTTCTCTTGCTTCCAGTGTTTCAAACAGGAGTGGTTTTTTGCAAAATGTACATTCCTGTAAAAGGCAAAGACTAAACTGTATTCGTTTTAATAATATAGACAAATAAACTATAATAATTTATTATTAATAATATCCCCTGATAAAGAAGACTGTAATGAAAATAATGACTCCATTAATTTAAATAATTTCAAAAATGGGTTTACTCAATTTTCATTCAAGTCTATAATCGTATCAAAAATCATATCTTCTGGCTACTGCTATTAATAATAATATAAGCCGCATTCTAAGGGAGCCGTAAAAACAAAAAATATATTTAATAATAATAATAATAAACACTTACATCGGAGCATACTTTGTCTTTGACAGGAAGTCCCATCTCTTCCCACACCTGAACTAAATCTTTTACAAACTGATCCATCATTGGAGGCGTATGTTCGGGAGTGGGCGCAATGCGAAGTTTTTCTTCTCCCCTTGGTACCGTTGGATAATTGATAGCCTGTACATAATGTCCGTGTTCTTGCAGAAGTTTGTCCGAAACTTTCTTGCATAACAGTGGATCGCCAACCTAGAAAATCGATACTTATGTAATTTCTGGAATAATTTAAAATTGTACATACCATTTTTTTTAAACACACAAAAACTAATCATATTTGTGGGAAGGCTGAAAATCCAATCTTTACATCCTTAAAAAAAAAACTCAAAAGACGTTCTCTACTTAATCAGAGAAAATATCGCAAGGCATATATATATATATATATATATATATATATATATATATATATATATATATATATATATATATATATATATATATATATATATATATATATATATATATATATATATATATATATATATATATACAGTGGCGGCTCGTCTATATGGGCTCCAGGGCTGCAGCCCCTCCAAATTAAAAATACCAGGCGTAGGATGTTTATATAAAAATGAAATTTTTGTCACAGAAAAGTGATTTAAATTCATTTTTTAACAACTTAATACATAAAAAGTATAAATTAATAAAGAAAATAAGAATTAAATGCGTTTTGAAACTGCAAATTTGTAGGTACGATATTTTTTTGACACATTGCAATTATGAAAAATATGGGCTCTAAAATCAGAGTCCTCAATAAAGGCCAAAGTATTGGTTCTTAAATAATAAGACAGAAATACCAACTTATAAAAAAAAGTATGCCAAATTTGAATAGCAGTTTTTATGAAGTTGCCAGTCTGTCTTCTGACAGTTTTTGGCAACTTGGACATTAGTTTCTAATATTTAAAAAATGTGAAGTTGCTATTTTTGTCCTTTTAAGAAGTTCTTAAATATAACAGACTAAAAATGAAACAGTTTGTTATAGATTCCTGTTGAGGTTGGATGTGTTTTTTTTTTTTTTTTTTTTTTTTTTTTTTTTTTTTTTTTTTTTTTATTATATATATATATATATATATATATATATATATATATATATATATATATATATATATATATATATATATATATATATATATATATATATATATATATATATATATATATATATGCCAGCTGCACTTTTACATACTTAAATATTTAAAAAATTACTGATAAAAAATTACTAATAGAGAGTGAAATGGTTTGTAAAATACTAGATTTCAATGAAAAAGTAATTGAAAACTTTTCGACATCTAAAACTCGAAGAACTAATCTTATTTTTAAATAAGAATATCAGCAAGCTTTCCAAGAACTAATCCTATTTTTAAATAAGAATATCAGCAAGCTTTCCAAGAATAATCTTATATTAATATGAATATAATATATATATATATATATATATATATATATATATATATATATATATATATATATATATATATATATATATATATATATATATATATATATATATATATATATATATATATATATATATATATATATATATATATATATATATATATATATATATATATATATATATATATATATATATATATATATATATATATATATATATATATATATATATATATATTAATAAATATATATATATATAAAAAAATAAAAAAAAAAAAAAAAAAAAAAAAAAAAAAAAAAATATATATATATATATATATATATATATATATATATATATATATATATATATATATATATATATATATATATATATATATATATATATATATATATATATATATATATATATATATTTTTTTTTTTTTTTTCCCAAAGTATTGATAAAATTCAATATGAAAATGAAGTAAAGAGGTTATTTAAATGGAATATCAAAAAAGAAACGACTATTTCACCAAAATAAATTAGTAAGTATAAATCGTGTTTGCCCAAATTTAGACACTTTTCTATAGGAAACTACCTTTCAATTTGCCTTCATTATAAGAACCAGAGAATAGTGTTAAAAAACCTGAGACAGTTCAAAAGAATGATAAAAAAACTAAAGATTTAAAATATTTTGATTCCTTCATCTCGTTCAATAAGGAGGATACGAAACCTATATTATTTCATACGCAAAAACAATATAATGAAATTTAGTATTATATTTATGGTAAATTTGGTATTTTTCTTTAATAAATCCATTAAATAATGTTCAACTGTGAAGCCAATTCCTAATAAAATTAAATAATACCCATTGCCGTTTTACACATTTGACTTACGTGAACAGGAATAATATGAGATGGACAATGTTCGACAGGTAAACCTGCGTCCATTATAGCCTTCCTCAAGTACCTGACGGCGGACTGATGACGTGTTCTTAACAAACTGCCTTCTGGAGAACTTAGCAGATCAATGGCTGCATGAGCACCTAAAATGTAAAACTTTTAAGTTTAACGTTCCTAAAAAAAAAAAAATCTGATTTCGAATATAATATATATATATATATATATATATATATATATATATATATATATATATATATATATATATATATATATATATATATATATATATATATATATATATATATATAAAGAAATGAAAAGTAAAATGAAAGCTTATTTATAAATTAAAATGTCTTCTAACCTGCAACTACAGTAGGAGGCAACGACGTGGTGAATATAAATCCAGCAGCGTAACTTCTAATCATATCTACTAAAACGGCGTTGCTAGCTATGTATCCGCCAATGTTTCCAAATGCTTTGCCTGATAAGAAAGGAAAAACTCGATTTAATTTAGTATGAATTTCCAACTCAGTTGTGTAGTGAATTAAAAAATATGTAAAATATAATATCTTCAATATGATAATTGAGAAACAACAGAAGACTGACTAATACATCTCATTAATTAAATTAGTGAGTAGAATTAAGAAACTTCAAAATGCTAAGGAAAAAATCCTACATAAGGCAAGAATAATATTACTAGTAGTATATGATTTTTATTACTCATAAAGCCTATATAACTCCAAATTTAATAATAATCCTAAAATATCTTACCTAAAGTACCAGAAACTATATCCATTTTATGTTTCAAGCCATCCCGATCTCCTATTCCCGAGCCGTTCTCTCCATAGAGACCAACTGCGTGAACTTCATCAATGAATGTAATTGCTCCATATTTATGCGCAACCTATTAAAAAAGGAGACAAATTATTTGTGAAAAAAGTCAATCAAAATTTTAGAATGAAGAAAAAATCTAAACATGTGAGAGAACGCAAAAAAAAAAAAAAAAAAAAAAAGGTACAAAAACTGATTGAAAAAAAAAACGGCCAGAAGAACAGAATAAACAAAAGAAAGACAAATGAAGAGGAAAATGTGTGAAAAGAGGAATTTATTATTACGTCGCACAAATCCTGCAGCGGACACACAGCACCAGTCATGGAATGAACAGTTTCAAAAGCGACGATTTTCGGTATCGAAACATCGAAAGAGGAGAGCAACTTTTCAAGATGATTTGGATTGTTGTGTTTGAAGATGTGCTTTGGAACACCGGAGTTTCGAATGCCTTGTATCATGGAAGCGTGATTCCCTTCGTCAGAGAAAATGTGACAGCCTAAAGGGAATATATGAGAATATTCTTTATTATTACTCTTCAAATTAGGAAGTGTCTCTACTGATGATTCAAATTCTTAATTCACTAACAAGGCATCAAAGATCAGTAACAGATCAGTTTAACTTGGGGTCAAATTGCTGTTCACGAACAAGAAATAAAATTTATGCCTTTATATCCAGTAGGTACAAGGTATTTCCTTCTTTCTACTCATCTCATATACTCTGTTCTTTCTCTTAAATAAGTTTAAAAATAGGCTACGTATTTCGGGAATTAGAATCTATGTAAATTTGTCTATTATTAAACATGAGAAATGAGTCATCCTTATATTCTTTCTATGCAGTTTAAAGAAATTATATCACATAATTATCATATGAATAATAACTGAATGTGACACGCACCAGGAAGAGCTTTCGCAAGGGTAAATAACGTCGAGTCATTGGCCACGAAACACGAAGTGAAAAGTAAGGCTGCTTCTTGACCATGAATCGCTGCTAATTTTGCTTCCAAGGCTTCATGCAGAACAGTATTACCGGAGATGTTTCGAGTTCCTCCAGCACCTGCGCCATACTTTTGAAGAGCATTTGTGACTGCTTCCTGAACCTTAGGGTGTCTGGACATTCCTAGTGTAAAAATATTAAATAGGAATAGAGACAATCTTCGCATTTTATAAACATTAAATAAAATTTAAACTATGGTTTATAAGTAACGTAACTCTGCAATAAAATGTCTTTGAGTAGTTTCAACGTTCGTATCTTATATGATGATATTTAGTTCGACTTACCATTGAACTTGAAAAGGGTATTTAAGTTTAACTGTAATAATAAAAATCTTATTTCAAATAAAATATTTATGTTAATTTATTAGATTTTTATTTAATATAGTAACATTCTTCAAACAATTTCATCATCGCATATAATTTTTAAATGCCTTTATTCTGAATATCATTTTCAACATTCTAAACATTCAGCAATCTTTTTATTTTATTAACTTACCAAGATAATCATTAGAACACCAAACATAAATATCTCTCTCTCCCCAAGTGAATTCCTTTGCTTTAGGGAACTCTTCAGCGCTTCTTGCAACCTTTTTGAACACCCTGTACGAATGATCTGCCTTTTTCTTTGCTATCTGATCCGAAAAGAACTCTTTGTACGGGAAAACACACACATCCGAATCTAATATTAATAATAATAATAATAATAATAATATGTAAAGGTTAAAACGAAAGGACTGAGAAAATGAAATAAGAAAAAAATAGAAACACAAAATAAAAATAAAATAAAAATTTGGTGCATCTTCAAGACATAATAACGCACTAAAACTTGCAAATTCCCACAGAAATCTTCACCTACAGCATAAATGTGTACTCAAAATTCATTTAATATATCAAATGTATTAAAATAGCTGTATATAAATATGATCACATAGAAAGATACACTTAAGCCTTATAAAATACACAATTACAAAGACAATATATAGACAATCAATAAATATATCCTGTTAACAGCAACTACATACTGTAAAACAGTATTCAAGCGTACAGTATGGGTATATTAATGCAATGTAATAAATAAATAAAGGTAATTTTGATATGGATAATATTAACGTAAATTTACAGTTGGACATTAGTATGAAAATAGCAATTTTTGATATATATATATATATATATATATATATATATATATATATATATATATATATATATATATATATATATATATATATATATATATATATATATATATATATATATATATATATAAACAAAAGATGAAAATAAAAAATACATTACCATACATTAAACCTATCAACACTACTGGCTTATGTAAGCTTTCCACATGCACGATTGACCCATTTCTACTTTTAGCTCATAAATTACTGATAAATTTTAAATTATTTTAATATGTATATATTACATAGGCAGCTTAAAGGTGACGGACTTTTTATTAACTTTTTATTACATTCCATTAATTTATATAGTTAATTAAGTGGAATACTGTGAATGAATGAGTCAAGATATATACTTTAAAGGTCTACCTATATAAAATTTGAAATATAATTAAATATTAATTAATAAAAGGAGAAAGTACTTTACCATTAATTTGTAAAATATATACCTATACTTTAAAATTTTTAAATGATAGTTTTAAAAACTTAAAAATCTGTGCACACTAATATGAAATCTTTGCTCAAGAGAAGGATTTTATTTATTATTTTATTTATTATTTTGCTGTTCTAATAAATAACAATCATTTTTTTTTGTTTAATAAAAGCGTAATAAATGACGTTGCATTAATATTCATAATAAATGACCCCATTGTTAAGTTTTTAATAATAAATTTTAAAAATCATTCCCAGGAACAATGAACTCATTTATTATGAGTAGAAGTTAACTGATCATAAAGCTGTAATTTCATAAATGTGGCGCAGCAACTGAAATAATAATAATAATAATAATAATAATAATAATAATAATAATAATAATAATAATAATAATGTGATGCCTAATCTAGCCACCTGCGATCGGTAAATTCGGAGCTTCATGCAGTTTCTGAATACTGATATGTTAGAATAATTCTGTTAAAGATTTTTACCTATGTATTATTAGGCATTATCGTACTTCACATTTTTAACTGAGGCAGAAAAAAGAAAAATTAAAGTCCGACCTGCATTGAAGAGTTATTTCATTAAAATAGTTTACAATATAAATAAAACCTTTACTTCAGCTTAGACATCTTTGCAAAGCCATAAAATTTTTCCCCTAAATACAAAAAAAAAAAAAAATTATGAAAAACAAATATAAGAAAATAAATTAAAAATAAAAAAAAATAAAAAATAATTAAAAGTACAAAAAAAACATAAACGATGATAGCTGCATAACAAAACGTACATAAAAAGCTTTTTAATATAAATAAATAAACAAAAGCTACTATTATATATATATATATATATATATATATATATATATATATATATATATATATATATATATATATATATATATATATATATATATATATATATATATATATATATATATATATATATATATATAAATAATTATACAAATATAGAAATACAGATAAAAGTAATGATAATCTACAAATTTTACTATGTTAAACAAATAACATGTTAAGGAATTAACTACAATAAAAACTTACACAAAAGGCAAACAATAATAATAATAATAATAATAATGATAAAAGTAAACAATGGAGCAGATCCATACTTAAAAAGAAAGGTGGTTCAATCATGCCATAATAATCGTACCTCCTTCCGATTTGTCAAGACCAAAAGACGGGTTACTGAATTCCTTCTTCACTTTCAATTCTTTAAGAGTTTGGCAAAGGTTCTCAGCAGAAGGCTCATCCTCGTGTCTTGAGGTTACCGCAGAAGCCCCAGATAAGAAGGGGCATTTCGAATACATTTCTAAGGCCTTTTTTCTAGAAATTTGAATTTCCTCTTGCGAAACTGAATCTGGGTACTTGGCAGAAGTGCTGCTACCTTCTTCTGTAACTTCTTCAAGTATTTCTACACACAGTATTAGTAACGAAGTGAGAATGATATATGCAAGGAACACAATAAATAATTATTAAATAATTTGATGACGTACCCTTAGCCATACCCTTTTAGGTCTTTGCCCCACCACTATCTTTGAAATTTAAGTTAATAAGAGAGGGTACCTATAGTCTTTCATGAAATTCAAATAAATATTTATCCATGCGAACGAAATGAGTTCCAACTTACAAAGTTGGTCTTATTGAATGAGCAGCACTGGCTATAACCAAGGAGAATTATATATATATATATATATATATATATATATATATATATATATATATATATATATATATATATATATATATATATATATATATATATATATATATATATATATATATCCTCCGGTGGGCAAAGGCCGGAGGTCTACCAATTTCCACCAGAGTTGGGAAATTTCAAATCTTGGTCGTTAAAGGACCGACATGTTCCAGATACACGGAGTTTGAAAGTGTGCAAGTCAAAGGAAGCTGGAAAAACAGATAAAGGGAATGTGTTCCAGACTTTACCAGTAAAGTACATATAAGATTGAGCATAGCGGTTAAGTCTGGGGTCAGAGAGTTAGACAGCGAAAGGATGGGAATGTGTAGAAAGGCGTGTCGAATCACACTAGCCCTTTTCAATGGAGGAGGTATGCGACGGGAGAATTCAGAAGAGCAGTGTCCGTTGTAATATCGATAGTATAGAGAGAGTGACGCAACAATTCAACGGGCAAAAAGAGATTGGAGAGAATTAGTGAGCGGGAGAGTTGATGAGACGAAAAGCCCTAGACCCCACTTTTTCAAAGTGGAGTCTAGTGGAACCACCCCAGATGTGGGAGGCGTACAACCCCCTATATATATATATATATATATATATATATATATATATATATATATATATATATATATATATATATATATATATATATATATATATATATATATATATATATATATATATATATATATATATATATATATATATATATATATATATATATATATATATATATATATATATATATATATATATATATATATATATATATATATATATATATATTATATTATATATATATATATAGGGGGTGGTCCAAATAATGCACTCTGAAATGTTTAATAGCTTAATATCTCCTAAATACGCAAATATTGGGTCATTTATATAAGAATTTATGTTTGGTGTAGATAGATTGGCCGCTCTCCTTCTCCATTGAAATTTATCAATATTATGCGCCCAACATGATGGAAATTTAAAAAATTATTTAATTTAATTTTAGAGAAACTGAAATTATGAATAATTCTTTGAAAAAAATAAAATTATTACTAAACTATTAGTGGATTGAAGTCAGTCGTTAGTTTTTTTAGAAGCATATGGAAAATATTTCTTCCATATACTACAAAGTTTTATGGAGAATACAATTTTCCATTGAAATTGGTAAATGTTCTTGTTTGAGGCATAAATGGAGTCCTTGACAA